>CAUYQV010151284.1:0-19879 GCA_963574575.1 Galagoides demidoff | reverse complement strand
GGATGGAACTAGAAAATGTTCTTCTTAGCAAAGTATCACAGGAATGGAAGAAAAAGTATCCAATGTACACAGCCCTTTTATGAAACTAATCTATAGCTCTCAAACGAAAGATACAACTTAATTCTAGCCCAAGAATATGGGGAGGGGGTGGAGAAGGGAAGGGAAGAAGGGCGGTTGGGTGGTGGGAGGGTGACCGGAAAGATCACCTATATATCTGTCTAACAAGAGTATAAGTGAACTTTTCTAGAACTAGAATATAAATGTTTTGATACAATGATTAAGCAAATGACATGAAATCTATGTTAACTAGCTTGATGAAAGTATTTCAAATTGTATATGAAAACAGTACAATGTACCCCATGTTTGCATTAATGTATACAGCTATCAATTAGTAAAAAAAAAAAAAAAAAGAACTGGGAACAGTGGCATGAGGCAAAACTTGAGGTAGCGACTAAGAACAACCTACAAACCCAGAATAATAGTGGTCAAGTTGTTGGGAGCCACAGGACCTCTGGGAACGCTTCATGTGGGGAGCAAGCTACTTCTGTCATCGAATCTACGGGAAGTCTGCCCATTAGATGTTAGTGATGTTATTTAATATTAGATGAAGCTCAGTTGCCAGAGATTCGCAGGCTTTCTTCAGCCTTTTGTGTCTTAGAGATTCCTCCCCAAACTGAAATTAACACATACTATAGGCCCAGGGCTTGCTGCCAGATTATAGAATGTTCTTGCCTCAGTGAGCAGGCTGCTCCTGCTGTCTCCTCAGCAGAGGGAAGTGCAACTAGGTGAGAACAGGAGGAGGCAATAAGTGCATGCCTCAAGGCTGCTGCTTCGTCTAGTTCATGCACTAGACTCATCACTCTAAGGAGGATTTGATGCTGCTTTCATTTTATGGCTGGGCCTATCCTGTTTCCGTGCCCCAGTGAAATCTTCTTGGAATTTAAGGCATCGTTTTACCAGCCTGACCACAAGCTTCCCCTTGTTTCCTCTGTTCTGTGCACACCCTTGAATAATGCCTCTCCCTAGATACTAAATTGACGGTCCCTGTCTAGGACACAAAGAAGAATGCTGAGTCCTCAGCTCCTGCATATCTTCAGAAAAGGTAAAGACAGACCAGTCAAGCCGTAAAATGACAGGCCCATTGTGTGAGCCTGGTGCCGGGACTTCCCCTTTTGCACAAGCTGAGTCACATTTTTCCTGTTGTCAACTGGAAGCCCGTCCGTTGATGTATGATAGGGCTATCTTGCTGATATATAAGGCCAGGCAGACAGGTTTCCTTGCATTTGTTTGCCTTACCTTGGACCTTTACCAATTAGAGCTGTCCACTGGCCAAAAGAGATAAGATACGGCTTATTAAAGCTCAGATACTACATGGAATGAACTAATTTCTGACAATTTTCTTCTGTTAAAATGCTATCCCAGGTTCCTGCCTTATGCAATCTTACTGATTTTGACAGAGGTCTTTGGGAGGTTCATGTGCATTTTATTCTTCATATCTGTTCGGTTGACACGTGTTTTAAAACCACAGATATATTTGATTGGCTGGAAAATTGTGAAAACAGGAAGCCAAAGAATGGAATCAACTGTTAACCATAACAAGTGAAGCTTTCTGTGTCAGTGCCAAGACGGGAATGCTGTTACGAGAAACAAACAAAATGAAACGATAATATTGGTATAATTCCAGCGGGAAGAGTGAGCATCCAGTCTGCCCTAATTTTCACGTTTTCAGTGCCTTATAACCAATGAAATGGTTTTCAGATCTTAATCCACAATATTGTTGCTAGGCATGATAAAATCTCCCAAATTAGGAGAGACATGTGATGACATTCGCAAGCTAGGAAATATTTGAGATAATATTTTCAGCCTGACAATCACCATCTGCACTGGGCTTTAAAACAAGAACTTGCTGTTCTAATTTTGTCCCTTTAGTTATTTAGCAAATATCTATTAAGTTATTAAGTGCTTACTCTAGAACAGGCACCGTCGTAAGCGTTAAGGTTAGGAAGGTCGTAGAAAATTCCCTTCTTGCTTGTAAACCTTTGCACATCATATCAAGACTTTTCTTGCAGTTCCTTGAGGTCTCCAAGTACCAGCTCTCCCACGACAGTCACTCTTCATGGTGAATTTTCGGAAGGTTCTTTATCCCCAGTGTCATATTTAAAATGTCCTCATCAATGAATATGAAAAACACAATATTAGACTGAAATACACAAGGCAAGTTCTAGGTCAATACTAGGAAATACTACCTCGCTAGTAGAAAATAAGTTTATAAAACTTGTTACTTTAAAAGTTGTATAAATGCAAGTAAATTTTTAAAATACTTGCATAAACTTTGGGACAGGACCATTGTTGGCAGTGGATGGGGGATGGGTAGAGAAAGGACCAAGCTTCATATGGGAAGTCCTGTTTATTCATCTTTCAAGAATTTCTATATGGTTTAGTGCCTGTAGCTCAGTGGCTAGGGCACCAGCCACATACACCGAAGCTGGAGGGTTTGAACCCCTGCCATACAATGACAACTACAACCAAAAAAACAGTCAGGCATTGGGGTGGGTGCCTGTAGTCCCAGCTACTCAGGAGGCTGAGGCAAAAGAATCCCTTAAGCCCAAGAGTTTGAGGTTGCTCTGAGCTGTGACGGTACAGCACTCTACTGAAGGCAACTCTGCCTCAAAAAAAAAAAACAAGTTCTATATGAATTATACTATGTAAAAGATGTCATGTGCCATATATTCAGAAAATTATGTTTTTAAAGTATGATCAGTATCTCTCAAGGTCTGATTCTGACAGAAAGAATTTAAAACATAACAACGGGACATTGGAATGTCATCTTGTTGGAGGGAGAATTAAGAATTAATATGAAGTTGGCACAATTGATTGTTAGTTAGGAGACTAAGTCACCGTGCATATATTACTCTATTTAACCTTCAAACACAATTTTAAGAGACTGTTTTAGGAGGACGTACTTTTGGGCTGGTCGGATATTCATTTCAGTTAGCTTTAATTGTATTCAAAAATCTGCTCTTAGAAATCTAAAATCAAAGCTGGAAGCAAACAGACAGCTTACTCTAAACCTCTCCTCTTACAGGGAAGGAAACTGAGGCACACACTAAGTGACATGTGGAGGTGACAGCATTTATTCAGGGAGCGAGCCAAACCAAATCCAGGTCACCGAGACACGAGAGCCCATCTCAAATCTCGGCACGGAAAAGAGAGAAAACAAAGCGGCATCTAACACTGTCTAATTATCCCACATCCCATATTGGGAAGCTATGCAAGTTGGGAACAGAATCGGCTACTAATTAGAAAAACACTGCATTGACTTTCACTCACAAATCGCCTTAAGAGATGTTAAACTTGTCCTCATACCCATGGAGCATTAAGAACCCCTTCCCGATCCTATACGAACCAAACAGCCTTTTTTGTTGTTTCATAAAGGTGCAAAAGTAAAAAAAAAAAAAAAAAATTCTAAGTACAAAGGCCCTTCCAAAACGAAGCCCAGGGAAAATGGCAATAATAATGCAAAATATTCCACTATGTAATTTCCCAGACTTTCATTTAACCGTATGGTTAAACGCTATTATTTATTTCCCAGCTACAGATCAATTTGCTCATGTATGAAACCTATGAAATACAACCATTTTCTCTTCAGATGAGTGATCCTGGTTTGAGTTACCCATACAATTTGATAAAAATACATTATTCCAGATGGACTCCAGTTGCTAGGCAGATGGAAATGTTTAAGTAAAAGCCTAGAAACTTTATTATCCTAAATTAGGTGGTCAGAGAAAAAGTATGAGAACATAACTATAACCCAAATAATTTGTAAGTTTTCTGAATTGCTTTAAATCCTACTTTCAAGAGGGGGAAAAAAACTTCAGAAAAGAAAAAACGGTGACACATATTTAAGTTTTAAAGAAAGTATCTACTTTTACGGTCAAGTTTGTAATTAATAACTTGCAGCTACCGTAAATACACCTGTTAAAGTCATGTTCGGCTTTTACGTACTGAGCCAACCCCACCATAATCCAAGCTCTGGCTTGTTCCTCTCCTCCAGCTGACTGGACATGTTCCCCCACGGGCATCAGTGCAAGCCCTGGGAGCCTCCCTGGAGTGACTGTGGTGGTGACGTGGGAGTGTGGGCGACTTCCCACGGAGCTTCCTGGCGCTCCATCACTGCCCGTGACATTTCTGAATGTACATTTCCATCCAATCAGAGTGCTGCTGACCCCATCCGTATTTATGACTTGGCCAGTCTGACAGAAATCAGCTCCTAATGGATGGTTCCACTGATGCCCCATGGTCAAGAGTTCTGTCTCCAGTAGAGTCCAATAGTGCTCCAGGAGCTGCTTTCAAGAAACATGTAACTCTTCACTGCAGAAGGTGTGATCTTGGTTCAGTGTCCCCACGGCCAGCCTTGAGCATTTCCCACTGGAGGATCCCAGAAACACCAAACCACAGTTTTCCCCACCACTGACACTGTCACTACCAAAGGACCTGATGGGTCATGGAACCCAACGACCTGGATCCCACTGTAGTCTAGACCTGTCACAGAGCCCTTTCCAGCTCTTGCACCCATTCAAAGCTGACCTGTTTCAACCCTGTTGCCAGGTGTACGGATTTAGCAGCATTCTCTGCTGTGGCAGGTGTGGCCTCTAGAACCCAAGAGACTAACCAGGAACTCTGGTCGGGATGCAAGATGCAGCAGGTGGACTTTGATATTGGAGGGATATTCCACCACGTCCCTAACCACGGGACCTCCAAAACCTTCACGCAAGAGGAAATCTCCAAAACTCCATGAGACTTATCTCCCACACTCAGGGATTGCCAACTCTTACTGGAAAGAATGAGCTACCTCAGTAAACTTGGAACATTCAGGGCAAATCCTCTGGGGCTGCAACCCATATGTCTCCAGCCCATATTTTAAGAGCCCAGGTTTTCTCAGCCATGACCTATAAAAGACCTCACTTGGCTAAGCATATAGGTACCTCTGGAGCTCTGGAATTCTACCTGTCAGGTCTGGAGTCTGTTCTTCCGCTAGTCCCTACTCCACTGCACTAGAAAAGAGGTGCTTTCTGGCTTCATGCTTAGTATCTATCTGTTAATGACTCTCCGTTTCTCATTGTCTCACTACAGAGCATCACTATAATAGTACGGACCAACCAACTCTCCTTCCTGCCCTTGTACTTCCCACTCCCAGGTCTCTTTCACGTCCCTCACTCATCATACTGCCAAGGGCATTCTCCGTTGGGAGGTTTCCTCAAGTCCCCGTTGGTAAAATGTTCAGCGATTGGATTGCCACCTCATGCCAGGGATGATGCAGGGACCCGTCTTCCTCTCGGATGCAGCCCTCCCTGCCTGCTGAGAAGTGAGTGAGTCAGACCCTAAGCCCCATCTTGCCACCTGATTTATAGGAACATGTTTGGTAGCCACTGTGTCAATTCACTCCAGCCCAAGAGCAGACACTAAAACAGAATCACATATGTAAGATATTTATTGGGGGGAAATTCCTATGAAAGATGAAAGGGGAAGGCAGCAGGAATAGGGAAAAGCTTTAGACCACAGTGAGGAACTGACATATGTAAAAAGAGAAAGAGAAAGTTTGTGATCCTGGTTCAGACAGCCTCTAGCATGTAACTCTCCCACTTCCACGTTTTTTGATCACAAACTAGAGGTCGAAGTACATAGACAAGACCAGCTCAGATCTATACAGAGAGTGGGTCCTCAGCAATTGTTAAGTTATGTATGCATTTTCACTGCAAAGAACAGGGGAGTAATGCACAGAAACCCTGGGTGTCCATCAAAGAAATGCAGTATCTTTATTGCAGTTGTAGACAGGTAGGCAAGGAGGCTTCCACTCTTAGCATTTATCACAACTTCTATTTCTCATTAAAGTCAGGATTGTCATTCTATTTTAAATAGCAGAAGGAAAAAAACAGGATGCACTTACCTCCTATAGATATGACCTCAAAATGTATCCTGTGTTATAACGTTGTTACTAACTAAAATGCATCTCTCCTATTCAAAGAAAAGAAAAATAGGGCTTGTGACAGGAGGTAGGATACAGCCAACATTTCTTGAGTGCTGGTACATGCCAGGTACCACTCTGGGTGCTTTATGAATGCGTTCTTCATCTTCACAACTCTTGGGAATAGGAATTACTATCCACATGTTACATATGAAAAAGTCAAGGCTGAGAGAGAAAGGTTAAATAACTTAGTAACCCACTTAATTATGAGAGGTGATTAATCATTGACTCCAGAACTTTGTATATTTCATTTTTTATAAAATATTATCTTTAAAGCAGACTTTAATTTAAAAAGTATACAAATTTTTGGAGTTGAAAAAATGTTTTTATATTTAAAAATATAAATATAAAAAAATTTAAATATAAAAACATTTTTTCTTATGTTATAGATTTAAAATACATAATGATTTTGTTCCTATTCCTATTAACACCACATTGTTTTAAATGGCTGTTCAACCCTTTAGGGCAGCTATTAAGTCTAAATCTCACCCGAACCAACAACAGGTAGGCCTGATTGTCATAGGCACTTAACTTACGTGTATTTTGAGCCAAATAGGAAAAATGAAGCAGCCCAGTTTCTGCTAATTCTCCATTTTTTCTGATCTAACAACTTAGAATACTAGAGAGGAAAATACATCCTCTTCTTTGTTTCATGGTACCGCATATTATAGTGAGAAGACCTTTTCCAAAGCCTTAAAACTCTTCCATTTGTCAGGAACTCATAGTTATTTAGCTTTTTCTTGGCCAAGAAAAAGAGAGGTGAATCATGGGAAGCAGCGTGAAGTCATTATCCTGGGCATCCATCTCCCCGATCTCCCCCACTATGCCGAGAGATGACCAGTCACAGGCATAAATAAATGTCAATAGTACTTTTGGTTTGGGGAACAGATCATGAAGGGTAACTTCCGAAAATGACCTTGACAGCGGCTTTTAAAGTTTGCATTTTGGTGAAGAGGATAAGCTTTGGCAACAGACCAGCCTTAGATTGAATCCTGTCTATAACACTGAGCCGTGTGACCTTGGGCAGGTTACTTAGCCTCTTTAACCATAGTTTCCTTGTGTGTAAAACAGACAACAGTGTTGTCTTGAGAATTAAAAGTGGGCTCGGCGCCTGTGGCTCAATCGGCTAAGGCGCCAGCCACGTTCACCTAAGGTGGTGGGTTCAAATCCCCAGCCCAGGCCCACCAAACAACAATGATGGCTGCAACCAAAAAATGGCTGGGCGTTGTGGCGGGCACCTGTGGTCCCAGCTACTTGGGAGGTGGAGGCAGGAGACTTACTTGAGCCCAGGAGTTGGAGGTTGCTGTGAGCTGTGATGCCATGGCGCTCTACCCAGGGGGATAGCTTGAGGCTCCGTCTCAGAAAAAAAAAAAAAAGAGAGAATTAAAAGCACTTTGCACATGGCCAGCACATGATAAATACTCATTAAGCAGGCGTTTATCCTCATTATTATTTTTACTATGCATGCAGATAGCTGTTTCACGTGTCTGAGCCAAATGATAACATTTAGAACTCACAATTGTAATAGGTTCTTTGTGGTCTCCCAGCACCTTTCATCTCAGAACCAAAGTCCTGGAAAATATTAACTCTTGTCTATTTTATTTATACCAGTCAGGGCAGGAGCACATACAATGGCCTAGTTATTAAAAAGAACCATGTTCTAGAGATCTAACTCCACACTCCCAAAGTCCCAGACAAAACCTTAGTAGAATCTAGGTCTCTCTCATCTCTGGGATTCCTCTTTAATTGCATCAGATTATTTGTTTCCAGTGGCTAAGTATTATTTATTGGCAGTGGGAATCAAACACCGCTGATATGTTGCTCTTTCGGGGAGTGTTTGTTTTTTGAAAACTGCTCTCAAATTTTCTAAATGTGAATTTAAAAGTCTGTCAGTCTCTGTGCCGATAACACAAAACAGACTGTAAATGTAGCGAATGCAATCAAGTCAAACAAAGCCAAGGAGAGCGCCAGAAGTCTTTATTAGGCTTGCTCCTGTTCACAGGCTTTGCTAATGACGGAACAATTGTTTCTGCTGATTTGTAGCTGGCATTGATATGCCGACTGCAACACTTTCATCTAAAATCCAGCTCCAATTTTTTTTTTAATCCTGTCAATGAATTTGCTGTGTCTGCAAAGAGCAACTCTAAAGAACCTTTCTCAATAATAAGAAAAGGGAATATTCAAGCACAGTCTTAATTCTAAATCCGAAGTGTTCGTCGAAATAGACAATGATTTTTCCCTTTGTCATTGCCTTGTCATCTGCTGAGATGCCTGCATCTCCACGGCTTGCATGAATTAATAACCAAACGCAGCTTTAAATTGCTGGAATGGGTGGATGTCGGAGGGAGGTGGGCGCTAAACTGCAGGAGGATCGGCCAAGATCCCAAACTTATCTAACATTTCCTTCACAAAATAAAAAAAAAAAACGCAAATGGGCTCTGACTGCCGTTCAGGTTTCTGTGGGGACTCATTTTTTATCAAACAGCACCTGCCTCTCTATTCAGAGATGTCTGTGTGTGAGGATAAGTGCAAACAACAAAGGCGTCGACTGTGGCAGCGTCTGCAGCATTTTCTTGGAACTTGCCATTGTGTTTCGGGTCAGAGATGGAGGTTGGGCGCAGGGAATGGAGCTTTTAATATCAGGTGAATGGATTTTTATAAGAGGTTGGAAAGCTTTGGGTCTTAGAGAGGAAAATGGTGCTTTAAAAATAGTCACATTTCTTTTGTCCTGTAATTATCAGTGCATGACGAATCATTTTTTCTTCTGTCCGTGTGGGCAAAAGGAAATATCCTCTCCCCCATCAATGTGGGCTGGCCGCTTGAGAAGTCAAAATGTTCCCGTGTTTAAACAGTTTCTTGAGAATATATAGTCTACCTAGAAAATTCATCCTGAAATAGCGCTTTTAAGGGAGGTTGAAAAAAATAGTATAAATTCATCAGTTTGTCCAAGAAGTCATTGTAACACGTTTGCTGCTTAGAGAAGTAATATGTTGAGTTAATTGGTGATTTTTTTTCCATAATTCCTCTTGGAAAAAGGTTCACATGGTATAAGTGACCACAGTTCAGAAGTAGAAATAATCACCCTTGTTAAAAATAGAATGATAACAATTTGAATGAGGGAAACAACAGCCTGAGTTGAGCCCAGTTCTCACACCGATGGAGGTATCCAGGCAAATCAGGTAATTCCTCTGAGTTGCCATTTCCTCATCTGCAAAATAAAAATGGCAAAATGTTCCCATCCAGGACTAATGTCAACATAAATTGAGAAAATGTGACGTGCCCTATAAAGGGTAAAACTTTTTTTTTTTTGAGACAGAGTCTTACTTTGTCACCCTTGGTAGAGTGCTGTGGTGTCATAGCTCACAGCAACCTCAAACTCATGGGCTGAAGTTGTTGTACCCAGGAGTTCCACAAAGACCACACTGCCAAACAAGTTAAATTTAAAGAGGAGTCCTTTTATTGAAGTAGAATTTTGCAGTTAGTCAGGAATACCTCATACATCTTTGTTTTAATATTTTCCCTTTATACACCTTAGTTTCAGTATTTTCCCCTCCTGTTATTGTTTAAAAGTTAGTCCGGGAACAGTTGGTACCTCCGGGTCTGTTTCTCAGGGAGTTAGCCAAGCAAGAAATTAAAGCTTGCAGTCTGGAAATTTACCAGGAGTTAGCCCAGGAGATAACTGGTATTTTTCCACTGTAGCCTAGGCCTGACACCTTTCTGTCTTAACCTAGGCCCACTAGGCCTAACAAAGAGATCTGCTTGCCTCAGCCTTCTCAGTAGCTGGGATTACAGGCGCCACTACAACACATAACTAGTATGTTTTAGAGATGGGGTCTTGAACTTGTGAGCTCAAGCAAGCAATCCACCTGCCTTGGCTTCCCAGAGTTCTAGGATTACAGGCGTGAGCTACCATGGCCGGCAGCCTAGGGTAAAACATTTTAAGGGCATCAGGAAGAAAAGGAAGAGCAAAAGTGATGATAATGGTAATAACTGTAATCTGTGACAATTATCAAATGTAATGGTTATCATCGAAAAATACTTAATCCTGCCCAGAAGTGCTACAAATCAGTAGATGGTACAGCTCACTCTACATCTTATGCTCTGGACTGGAGGAAATCTGTGCTGACTGACACAGACTCCAGACTTACATTAACACATGTTCTGTGAAAGAAATTCCACAGACCTTGGATTAAAATCACATCTTTCTGAGAACCTTTTTCAAAAGCAAAGGATAGGCCAGTTCTTGAAATAGTTTGCAGGATTTCAAAGAACCTTTGCTCACAGAACGGGGGGTGGGGGGGGCGGTCCTGCTAACTCACCAAGGCTGTTTCTCTCTCATTAGAGCAGTCACCTGTGTGTTCTGTGGCCTCACATGAAGCACCACTCAATGACAAGCATTTGTTAGCATATGTTTGCTCCAAAATATAGTTCTAGGAACTAAAGATTTTTAAATAGCATTCTTACAAAGTTGCACGAATTATGTATGAAAAACTATATTTTCTTCTGAAATCGCCATCCCAGGAAAATAAATCCACTTTCAACGCTAGATGCTTACTTATACAACTTCCCACACTCACTCTTAGGGTAATGAGTTATGAGCTGAGAAGGTAAGGCAGTTGGTGGCCACTTATAAAAAGCCCATAAACACTGTGCTTCCTCAGAGATGGGAGAAAGATGCAACTAGCATACATTGGTTGCCAATTCTTCCTGGTCCTCTGCCAGTTTTATTTTGTATCTGCTTAGAATCCCCTTCCCTGTATGGTCCTAGGTTAGTGAAAGTGATAAGAGAAACTTGTTTGCCTGAGTTTGGGGAGGGGACTTGAACCAACAGCCATAATGCTCAGAAGACTGTGGTTGCCCAAAGTAGGAAGGGACAAAGAGGTATTGACAGGCCCTGACTTACATCTCTATGTGACTGCCCTGCTGACCAGTAGCAATACCAGGCTGCCACCACACCACCAGGCTAATGAGGCATTAGCCACATAAAACCAACTTCTATCCCAGTACCATTTCTGATTTCACTCTATCAGCTGGACATCACTGGCTTCCTGGAAGTTCTCACTTGCTTACCGCCCCCAGCTCTGGTTTAGGTCAGGTTCACATCAATTGGAGGGCACATTGGTAGAAAGGGAAAACGTGGACTTCCAAGTCCTGCACATCTATGTACTCGTTCCCTTTCCTCTTTTAGCTATATGATCTTAACCTTCTTAAGCCTCCATATCTACCACCAGAAGAAATGGGGAGATATCCTGCCTTGGTCCCACGTGAAGAAAACCAAAAGATCTCCTATGAGAATTCTTAATCCTGAATCAGTCTTCATGTAGATTTGAGGCTAGAATGCGCTCTACCTGTAAAATAAAAATCCCAAACTCTGAAGTTAGTTTAAAACGGCCTATGGTTGTTAATGCCTCCAGGGCATCTGAAAGAGCAAACACAGAAACTTTCCCAAAGAAAGCACCTTAAACCCAGGAGACAAAGTATTTCCAAATAATCTTTTGAGAAATGTGAGCTCACAATAAGAATAGAAAAAAATCATCCAAGGAAAAAGCTACCGTTGAAGTCAGCAGAAACAATAAACAAGAGAATCAGACTTTCCTAGACTGTAAATATTGCATTAAAAGATTCCTAGATTTCCTACTTCGTCCCAGCACTATTCTGGGTGACTGGGATTCTGCACATGAGTGAACACAACTGAATTTCTGCCATTATGATGATATTATCTATGTTTAAAATTCAAAGCATGCCTATTGACATTTTTTAAATAAACACAAGATGTTAATATTACCAGGAAGATTTGATGAAGAAATAGAACTTAAAGAAACAAAATAATAATCATGGAAATTAAAAATTCAAGGAACAGGAAAAGCTGTAGGTTAAATACCACCAAAGAGAGAACGTTAGCTTTGATTCAGAATCCAGCACAAAAAGACAGAAATGGAGAACAAGCCATGAAGGACAGGGCCATCCTTCATGTGTCTTATCAGTGTGTCAGAAGGAGAAAATTGAGGCAGACAGGCAACATTCCAGTAGACAATGGTCCAGACTTTCCCAGAAGTGGAGAGCAGCAATCCTCACGCTCAAGAATTCCAACGAATCACACTGAAATTAAAAACAAAAAAATAAAAATTGTATTTGGCAACGAATAAAATGTAACAGTAGCATATTTCATAGCATTCGGTTTAGGGACCAGGGTATGTTAAAAGACAATGAAATTCCACTTCTCTGAAGTCATCCAAAAGGAAGAGGCAAATGGAACAAGTGAAGGGTCGGCCCTCCGGGAACCTGGCCGTGGACACTGGCCTCAACCTACATTTTTTGTCTCATTTGCTTCTTTTAGACAAGTATCTTCACTGTGGCCTCGTATTTGGAATTATCTATTAGAATTTGTTAAATAAACCGCTATTTGTATAAAATGTATGTGTTTTAATCTATGTTGTGCTCTAACTTACATTCAGTATAATGCATAACTGTAAGTGTATAGTTCACTTAATTTACCAATGTACCGACCTCAACAGTCAGGCTACAGAACATCCCCATCCCCTCTGCTGTCCTTCCCCACTACCACCCTCACCCCAACCCTAGGAAACCACTCATCTGCTTTCTGTCATGAGAGTTTATATTTGACTTTTCACAACTTCATGTAAGTGGAATCATATTTACTTTTTTTAAAATAACAAAGTAAATAAAATATCTAAGGCACCACTTCTCTAGAAATGGCATGTAACAAATACATTTTTAAAAGCTGAATTGGATGTATTTGTGGGTTTTCCTGCTGTTTTGATTTCAGAAGTCCTAGAGAGATTTTGGGGTGCTATATGAAAATTGCGATTCAATTAATAAAACCTTAAAAATATTATATAAGACAACTTGAAACAAATTAGCAGAACTATTATTTTTATACTCTTAATGAATTTGCACTTAAATTCTGTATTCATTTTGATTTTTGTCCTTATAAAAGGTTCTATCTTGGATATAAATTAAACTCCATAGGTACTCAAGAATAAAGAAAGGCCAGGCATGATGTCTCATGCCTACAGCCCTAGCATTCTGGGCACTCTGGGAGGCCTAAGTGGGAGGATTGCTTGAGGCTAAAAGTTGGAGCCCTGCCTGAGCAATAGCAGGACCCAGTCTCTACTAAAAATAGAAAAAATTAACCAGCACAGTGATAGGCACCTGTAGTCCCTGCTACTTTGGAGACTGAGGCAGGAGAATGGCTTGAGCCTAGGAATTTGAGGTTACAGTGAGCTTTATCCAGGGTGACAGAACTAGACTCTGGCTCAAAAAAAATTAATTAATTAAAAAATAAATGAATAAAAAGAATCTTTCGCCCCATAGCAATGAAAATCAACACCAGGACTAGAGATATTCAACTGGGTGACACAGTCACAAATGGAATCATCGTATGCGAAATGACTGGTGTAAAATGACTGGTGCGCATGGCCACTCAGCATAACCTACAAGGCACAAAATGTTCAGCTTTGAAAGGAAAAATAATCATGTCATCATTTAACCCCAAAATGTTTAAAACATACTGTATACTTCGTATGCCTCTCAGTTTTTTTTAAATGGAGATATCAATATATAACCTTTGAAGATTCCTTATGTTTTTATAAATATGCCTCTAAATAATTTTTAAAACATACTAGAAATCAATACAGATACCATTTCCATTCTTGGTGATGAATGCTCTGTGACGCTTTCACAAACCTCTGAGGATTCCCAAACCAGTTTCAGGAGGAAAAAATTAATCTATGTTTACAGGCTGCTCATGCATCCCTAATTACAGCATGTCATCAAATTAAATTGTCTCCTTTGCAGTTACCCACTTTGAAGTCTCTGCATTATTTGATACCATTTATCAGACCTCTCCCTCCTTATAACTCTCTCTCTCTCTTTTTTTTTTTTTTTTTTGGTCATTTGTTTGTTTGTTTTTTGAGACAGAGTCTCCCTCTATTGCCAAGGCTAGAATGTCATGGTGTGGGGTTCAAGGGGTCAGCCTAGCTCACAGCATCCTCAAACTTCTGAGTTTAAGTGGTTCCCCTCCCTTAGTTTCCCTAGTAGCTGGGATTACAAGTGCCCACCACTAGACGTGGCTATCTTTCTATTTTTAGTAGAGACTGGGTCTCACTCTTGCTCCAACTCCTGAGCTCAAGAGATCCTCCCTTCTCAGCCTCCTGTCTTGCCTCAGCTAGAATTATAGGCATAAGCCACTGTACCATGCCCAAACCTCTCATTTTTTTCATTCAGACCTACAT
Source organism: Galagoides demidoff (assembly GCA_963574575.1). NCBI lineage: Eukaryota > Metazoa > Chordata > Mammalia > Primates > Galagidae > Galagoides > Galagoides demidoff. Next base: position 5,599 of record CAUYQV010151284.1, on the reverse strand, counting down.
TGTATTATTGCTACTCCAGTCTATCTGGCTGATCCACGTCTGCTTCTCCAGAAACTTCTCTCCCTCTCCCCACTTCATTCTTTCATCTGTTTCATCAACTGTGCTGCTCCCAGGCCTGTTTCTCCAGTTCTGCTTTATCTTACAGACTGCATTCCCGGGATCCCCTATCAGCTAGCTTCATCTGGTTAGACCAGAGGGAGACACTGACAGGGGCCCTGTGGAGAAGGGAGGAGGGTAAGGGCTGGGAAAGGCAGGATGTTTCCTCTGATATCTCGACTGGAGCTGGGTGGTTTGAAATAGTTTCCCTCACATATCTGGCCATTTGTTATGGCTGGGATTGGGTTTTTCTCCATGTGACTTCTTATCTTTTAGTGAGCTAGGCTGGGCTTCTTCACAGCATGGTGGGCTGTGGGTTTCATGAGGGCAGGACTAGAGCTTCAAGACCTCTTACCAAAAGGTTCTCGAATTCACACAACCTCACATCCACCCTATTCTGTTGGTCAAATCAAGTCAAATGGCAGCCCTGATGCAAAAGGGTAGAAAAATTTCATTTCTTGATGAGAAGAGATGCAATATTACATGCAAAGAGCCTGAGCACAAGGGGGTGTGGGCGTTGAAAGCCAGTCTTGTAACAATCTCCCTTTACTGAATCCCTGAGCTCCAGAAGCAACACCTCTATCCTAGACACATCTTGCGCTACTCCTAATCTCTGGGAATTGTCCCCTTGTGTAGCTCCTTAGCGCATGTGTTTAGCCAGTTCCTTGCATTTGATTACTCCTGGTTTCTGCGTTGGTAGTTTGACCCTAAATGTGCATTTGCTTTCTTTAATAGTCATAAATCTCAGCTCTAAATCTAAACTCGATCTCTCATCCAAAATATAATCCTAAATTTCTAAAGGCTTTCGGGATATTTCTACTTAAATTTTTCCTTTATCACCCAAATCCGTCATATCCAAAACTTAATTTAGAATCATCCCCCTTGGCAGTGACCCTTCTCGTTTCCTCTACATTCTAAACCAGGGGTCTAATAACTCGGTAAGCAGTCAGATCCATCACTGCCGGTTTTACTGGAATGCAACCTTGCTTATTCATGTGTGTGCTGTGTGGGTGTTTTCACCCTACAGAGGCAGAACGGAATAGCCGCAACAGAGACCACATCACCTGCGAAGTTTAAAAAAGTAACCATCTTGCTCTTTCTAGAAAAATTTGCCACCCTCTGTTCTGAACCCCCATTTCCTTTTCTTTTTCATACATCATCAGGGACCACAGCTTATCGATTCATTTCCAGCTTTCTTCCCTTCTCAGTTACTCCACTGTTCTTTTCTCCCCCCCCCATCTCCATCCTAATCCCTTCTGCATTCCTCCACTCAATTAATTGATGCAAAATGCCATTTTAATTCTGTAACTCACCTTCTAACGATTCCATAGTGACTTGTTAGGGGTCTGATAATTACAAAGTCAGTCTCCTTCCCCAAACTAATGCCAATTTACCAGCAAAGCCTACTGTGCACTCTCCCCAGACCATCCTCTCTGACTGGGGATACCTTCTTTGTTCCCCCTTAGTTGATTTCAGAGCTTCTGACATAGAATTCCATCTTACTGCTTAGAGCTCTAGCACCAAGGACAGTGGCTGGCATGGGATAAAAAGGTAATACTCCTGATTTTCTTTCTACTTCTGGCATTTCATTTATACGTGGCCTCTCCCTAGGATGCTTTTTCCAAGTTTTCCTGTCCATCCACACCTCCCCATTTTCTCTGGTCTCCTCTTTCCCAAGTGTCCTAAGCTTATGATTTCTTCCTTCATTCATGTCGCTAATACAAAAAAATCCATGCTGTCCATCCATCTCTCCACTGCCAGGGCAGATATGGAAGTAGCCACAATATTAATTCTCGAGATGGTAACATGGCATCTATTTAAATATGCACAAATTATAACATCCTTTTATATTCCTCACAGTTATCTTTTGAAGTATTTCTCATTATCCTTGACTTGGGATTTGTCCAAAATCACAAGGTTTAGTCACTATTAAGAGCCAGAATGGCAAAGCAAATTCTAAATTTACAAGTCTTTCCAGGAAATTTCAGATGAGTCGTGTAATATAAGGTTCCTTCTCTAAAATCTTTGTACATTGAGAGAGAGAATTATTCAAGTTGGGAAGAAAGGATTGGAGGAAAGATATAAAAAAACACTTTGCATCCCCTATTACTCAGAAGAGGAAAAGTTCACTTACACAGAATCTAAAAATTACAATCTGTCTTTTCAGTGTTTGTGAACAAAATCCTAGGACAATACAGATATCCCTGGAAACCAACTCTTATGACAGTTGTGTGCTGGAGCAGTTTCCTACTAGCTGAAGAGGACAGATTGTTAAATATTCAAAAATTTTGCAAACCAAGTGTCAAACCATTGGCAACTTGAAATCACCCATCGTATGGGTATTTTCATGGAAATTGGCAAATGCTTCAAATCAAGGCTTTTTTTAGAGTTTCCCAGCACATCACTGGATGCATACATACATAATACATACGTACATAGCACATACATGCATAATACACACATCCATAAGAGGACGAGGGAGATGGAGCACAATTATTATCATAACAGGAATGATGATTGATCAAGACCCACATTAGTGTGGAATTTGCTACGCTCAGGCCACGTTTTAAGCACTTAACGTACACTCTGTGGTGTATACACAGCACAGTATATGCTCACATATACTCCGTGGTGTATACTCGAGCAGCCAGTACTAGTTGGCAAAAGCCAATTGTGCACAACTCTCCCCAACTCCATCTTCAGTGGCCTCATGTTGGCGGCTTGAAATCAGCCATGGTGGGAGTAATTACACCATGGGAATCAGCAAATACTATCAATCAGGACTTTTTACACAGACAGCCAGTTGTTCCACGTTAACCATCACGTCACTGGTCTCAAGCCAGGCTTTTCAAAGGCAGTACCCTCACGATTGGACTCCCAACACATTATTGTGTGCAGTTTAATAACCAAAAGCCAGGGCATACTCAGAGGAAGAGGAGGAAAAAATATGATACCACCAATAGTACAGAAAGACTTGACTTCGATACAACCAGTCTATGATAAAAGAAGGCCTGGGAAATAAACGTACTGTGATACCTCCCCTCCACCACAGGAGCTTCTGGGAAATGTTGGCAGCACGTGCTTCCTCTCCCCACGCTCTCTTCATCACGCCGGCTGTCTTTGTCCATTCTGTGCCACTATCACAGATCACCTGAGACTGGCTAATTTACCATGAATAGGAATTTATTTGGCTCATAGTATCACAGGCTGAAAGTCCAAGATTATGGGTGGGGCCTTCTCACAGCATCTCCCCCACTGTCCCCGGCAGGAGGCAGAAGGGCTAGCGAATGGGGGAAGAGGGAGAAGGAGAGAGAAAAGGGGGTTGAATGCTCCCTTCTGTGATAAACTCACTCCCGAGATACTGACTTCAACTCATTCCTGGGGCAGGGATCTCATGGCCTAATCACTTCTTCAAGGTTCATCCTCTTCATACCATTACAATACAATTAAATTTCAACCTGAGTTCTAGAGGGAATAAACATTCAAGCCATAGCACTGGCCCCTCTCCCAACGAAAATCAGAATTGGGAAAAGTTAATCATTTCAGTTTCTTGAGAACCACTGCTTTGACTGGACAACACCCTTTGTTATTAACAAGTAGATTCTTCCTAAACCCAGACAATCAGCTGTAAAATATGACTTTGGACAACCTTAAAGGAATGCACCACTGTTAATGAAGTAGGGTAAAGGGTGGCCTAGGGACTTGGGAGAGAGAACAACAGAATAAGAAAGGAAGTTAGGAATGGCTCCTAGGATGGGGCAGCTCTGTAGGAGTTAAGTTTCCACTATAAATAGGGCTTCTTTGATGTCTGGGAATCAAACATGATGCCAGCACCTGATGCTCTTCCTAACTTCCCCAACAATCCTCAGTGCATCTACAAGAGAAATCTGAGCCACTGCAGGCAAAGAAACTTCGGGCATGCTTCTTCTGTCCTAAAAAAGGGAAAACATCTATACATCTAGGTCTCGGAAATAAAAATTAATTTTTAATTCAAGTTGAGGCTTCCCTTAGAGGAAGGACTGTCCAGTGAATTAGAGAATTTTCAAAATTTGCTAGCAGAAATAAAAATCCAAGAGGTTGAATCCAACTTAACGAATGGTAAGTTATCTGCCCTCAACAACCACTCCTGGGTCTGGGGAGCAGGAGGGGGAGGTGCACAGCTTCATTAGGAAGCCCCTCCCAGAGTCCCCGGGGCCTCCCAGCTGCTCCGCTTACTCGCCACAGACCATCGTCTTTCTCTATAAATCTAAATTAGCATCTACAGCCACTCTCCTAGAAATAAAGACTTCAGCTCAGTGCTTCATTTTGAACACCCACTGGTCTTGAACCAAATTTAAATCATGAATGGAGTGTTACTGAAAGGTTGATAATCTTCGCACGGCATCACTTCAGCAATGAAACTAAAACCCTTGAAGGAAATTCGGCTTTACAGCCAGGAGTGTCATGGTTAGGTTCCAGCTTAATAAAATTGTCTAGCTTTTGTAACGCCAAGTGCCTTTTTGTTTCAAGGTGCTATTGTAATTTATACAACATTGAGCACAAGTGATTAAACAATAAAACCTTGAGCTGATTTCTAGGTGGAGGTGGATAAGAGTCCTGTGAGAGGTGCCTTGGTCCTGCCCAAACTGGGAAAGAATGGGTAGAGTCTCTTTTCTCTTTTCATCTCTAACTTCAAATGAGAACTCCTCTGTCCCAAGGGAGCTTTTAAATGACCATTTGGAAGGAAGTGCTGATTCCACTGACAAAATTTAGTACCCTGTGGGATCACAAACTGTACTTCTTCATCGCACCTGTAAGGTGCAACGCCAGGGGCAGCGCCAGTTTGCCGGGTAGTGACGGTTATGTGGGAAAAAGGCAACTATGTAATCTTTTCATTAGACCATTTGCAGTGGACCCAGAGACGGAGCAAATCTTCTATGTTTCCGTCTGCAGCATCCATCCCACTGGAGATCCAAGGCAGGTCCTGGGTGCTTAGTCCCAGAGGAGGCTGTGCATCCCACAGACATCTCAGCCGAAGCTGAGCTGCTAGAATTTGATATTTTTGAAGTTATTATGCACCTGTAGGGTAGGAGCAAAAGGAGGGGAACTAGAGAAAGAAAAGTCCACCCTGTTGACCTAGAGAAGACGAAAAACTACCTCGAGTTCAAACAGGGTTTAACAGAGGAAACTTTCCTTCATTTTTATTTTTCTTTCTTACCTGAAGATACAGACATCTCATTAGTGCACAAGTCAAAGGTGATGGCTCAGAAACAAGAAGAAAGCGTCTCAGCTCAGGGTAGACAGACCTTCATCTGTGAATGATGGGGCGGTTGAACAGGAGTGCTCCCCAGGCCCACCTTCCACAGGGTCCTGAGAGCTGAGCTAACATCCTCTTAAACAATTCCAGCCTCTTCCAGATCGGGTATTAACTAGATCAGCTTTGTATCTAATAGCTGAGAGTTGGTAATATTGTAAAACTTTTGCTTAATGGTGGGATACATTCTGAGAAGTGCATGGCTAGGCA
>CAUYQV010151282.1:0-17546 GCA_963574575.1 Galagoides demidoff | reverse complement strand
CTTCCTCTTTCCCTGCTTGTAAATGGAGTTGATAGTCACCGCCCTGAGTCTCATATGTGTAAGTGCTTCCTCTATTCTCCTAGTAAAAGGGTTTTTTTCTCCCTCCCTCCCTTCTTTCCTTCCTTCCTTTAGTCAGGGGCTCCTTCTGTTGCGTGGGTGAGGGTGCAGTGTCGTCCTCATAGCTCACAGCAACCTCACACTCCTGGGCTCAAGCAGTTCTCCTACCTCTGCCTCAGTGGTGGTGGATGCTACCACTCCCAACTAACTTTTCCATTTTTGGTAGAGATGGGGTCTTGCTGTGTTGCTCAGGTTGGTCTCAAACTTCATTGCATTACATCTTAGAATTAAAAAAAAAAAAGGAAAGCTTTCCAAAGAGGTAGTCAATACCGTTTCTTCTGCCTCTTTTGTTGATGACTCTAGCTCTTCTCCCATTGGGGCACTTACTGTTAAGGTGAATGGAAGTAGAAGGAAATTGACAGTCCTATTATAATACAGGGTAGACTGTATTCTTAAGCTCTTTCTGGAAGTTTCCTTCCCTGAGTGCACCTGCCTCCCTTGGTGTGTCTGTGGAATATCTCTGACTTTAAATTGGCCAAAAATTCTGGAAACCAGATTGGTCTTCACCTTCTTTGTATTGCCTCAGCCCTCTTTTGTGTCCATATAATGGGAAATTAGGCAGTTTTGTAAAAATAAAATACCTTATAAAATACAGGACCTTGCTATCAGGAATTTTTTAAAGGAATACCAGGAATGTGAGTAAAGGAGCTTATTATAGTAGTTTCTAATATCAAAACTTTGGGAACAACATACATATCTAAAAATGAGGGAACGGTAACAAATTATGGTACTTTCATTCAGGATAATTTATTTTGTGTAGACAGTAAGTGCAATAAAGCAACTGTGTTTATTGAGAAGAAAAGATTGAGGATAATTATAGTATGTAATAATCTATTATAATAAATATCCTTAATAAAATTTTAGTAAAGTAAGCATAAGTGTACTTGGGAAAAGATCTGGAAGGGTATATTGAAAATACAAGGCCATCTTTAGGTGGAAAGCTATGGAGTGATTTCAATTTATTTTTTTGTGTACTAGAATAAAAAGTTTATTGGGGCTATGTTTCAGGACTGTTCAACACATAATAGGTAAAGTTTTGTTACTTGACTTTTAAAATTGGTAAGAAATGGAGGGGACATGTATACCTTCAATACAATTGAAGGCCTTGTATTGTGTGCTTGGATTTATGTAGATTTTTTCCATAGGATAAAGAAATAAAAACCTCTCTCTGTCTTTTCAATGAACAGATCTCACTCAGATATGGCAACAAGCAGCTTTCACTTTGCATCGTGTGATACGAAACAGGCATCCAGACATCCTGGACCGTCTGCTGTGCGCAGGTCAGGAAAGGTCGTGGGCGTTCCTGGGGGGTCAGGGGAGAACAGTCTAACCCTTCTGGGAATGTCAGACTGATATTCAGCGAGTGTTTTGTGTTTGACAAACTAATGAGGTGGAGAGAGGACCAGGCAAGCACGGTGCCCATTTTACAAATGAGGGGAGGAGGCAAGTAGCAACTAGGTGCCTCAGACAATAGGTGGCATTGTTATAGAAGCAATAAAACTAGATGAAACTTTTGGAGCAGAACTTCCCTTTGAGTCTTTTTTATTTCTAAACATTTTTAATGATTATTTTTATTATGAAATAATATAACCACAATGCCAAGCATTAGGGAAGATAGATAGGAGAGAAGAGAAACGTTAACTGTGATTATGGCCACTTTAACACAGGCTGTTAGCATTTTGGTGTATTGATTGCATTCTGGTCTTTTTTCTTGCCATGTGCTTCTTAATATAGTTGTAACCACAATAGGTTTTTTTTTTCTTTTGAGATAGGGTCTTGCTCTGTTGCCCTGGCTAGCGTGCAGGGGTGTCATCATAGCTCACTGCAACCTCAAGCTCCTGGGCTCAAGTGATCCTCCTGTTGCAGCCTCCTGAGTAGCTGAGACTGCAGGCATGCACCTCCATGCCCAGCTAATATTTTTCCATTTTATTTTGGTAGAGGTGGCAGTCTCACTCTTGGCTCAGGCTAGTCTTGAACACCTGGCCAAAAGTGATCCTTTTTTCTTGGGCCGCCTAGTGGATGGATTACAGGTATGAGCCACCACACTCAGCTCAGTTTTTCATCATAAAAACAATGTGAACTAAGTTCAAATAATTTGAGAAGAGAAAAAAGTCATTATTTTTTTCCCTATATAAATCAGTAAAAATCGTGAATTCCCAGAGGATAGAGACCAAATATCCAGATAAATAATTGTAAATAGCATTGGGAGTCTGTGATCTAATTATTTAGGCCCATAATTTCAGTGGAATCAGTACAGTGTGGGAAGTTTTTGATTGCAGCCTGTCTTAGTCCATTTCTCTTGCTTATAACAAAATACCTAACACTGGGTAATTCGTAAAGAAAAGAGATTTATTTCTTACAGTGTTGGAGGCTACGTCCAAGGTTAAGGTGCCACGTCTGGCCAGTGAGAGCCTTCTTGGTGGTGGGGACTGTCTGTAGAGTTTGAGGCAGTTCTGGGCATCACCTGGTGAGACGCCTGAGTGTGCTAGCATGCTTGCCAGGTGTCCCTTCCTCTTCTTTCAGCTACCAGTTTGACTCCAGGATAACCCATAATCCACCAATGGATTAATTCATTTATAGAGACTCTGCCCTCATGACCCAAGCACTCTTAAAGGCCCCCACCTCTCAATGCTGCCTTATGAGGGATTACATTTCAACATGAATTTTGGAGGGGACAGATATCCAAGCATGGCTCTGGAGAATACATTTAGCAAAGAATCCAGAGTTCTGGTCTGCTTTTTGCTCCCTTGATCCATAGTAGTTCTTACACACACACACACAAACACACACATTCTCAAATCTTTGTAAATAACAACAGAGCAAGACACTGTCTCAGAAAAAAAAAAAGAAAGAAAAAAAAGGAAAACATTGCTAAAGCAAACGTTCTTTATTCATCTTCTCTTTTCCATGTTGATATTTTATTTTTTCTCCACTGTGATCATTGCTAACTTGTCTGGTATTATACAATTGATTAGATAAATGAAGAAACAGGTTATTATTCAAATAAACTCCTTTATTTGTGCTCAACAGCTCTGAATTTTTGAAGGCTATTCAGTAACTTCAAAAATAATGATGATGTTAGCTGCCGTTACTCAAGGATTTCTATGTGGCAGATACCACTCTAAGCACACTGTGTCTATTAACAGCACAACCTAAGAGCAGTCAAGCTTATTAAGTAATTAATACAGGAAGAAATGGAATTAGAATGTAAGTGATAATCATACTAGTATAGTCTCAAATTTTTGTACATTTGTTTTATGTATTTTTCTTTTTTAAAATGTAAGGCTAAACTCTCATTCTAAGGAAGAGACCTCACCTGTACTAGAGATATGTATATTAAAAGGCCCCTGCTCAGATCTGCAGCAGCTCAGGAATGGGAGTCTGTGGGCGGAGCACCACAACCTTTGGAAAATGATACCTGGTTGTTAATTTGCATAGGGCTTGGATGTTCACAGAACACACTCATAGCAACCACTGCCTTTGTTTCTCCTGCAGACATTGTGAAATGGGAGGGCATTTTCAAGATGAGGCAAGGGACTCAAGGAGGTCCTGGGGCTAGACTGTGATTTCCAATCCAGGAATTTCTTTATTGTATCACCAGAATTGAGGGGGATGCCATGTTTGTGAGCCTCCTGCAGGATGCTTGGTTGTTTGTAAATAGCCTTGCTCACCACAACCAGCCTGGTTGGACAGGTGTGGTGGGGCCAGTGTTCCACTTCTGTCATAGGTGTGGTAGTAACTTTTGGTTCTTAATCTAGGGAGGCAATATGATAAATATCTGTTTAGGAAGAGAGTAGTAGCCTGTGGGTGAATTAAAGCAGAACTAGTATCATCCGGGGGTTTGTCAGGCCCACCCCAGGCCTAGTGAGAGAGAAACTGTGGAGGTGGGGCCTCATTGTCTGTTCTAGCCAAGCTTCCCAGGTGCATACTGAAGTTTGGGAACCATGGAATCAAAACAGGAATAGCCAAGGAGGCATCCTTGGAGAGGGTTTCAGAATTCAGACCTGAAGTGACGAGCCTTGATGAGTGTGATGGGAGTGGACATGAAGAAGCGAAGTGTCTCCAGGAGATGCTTGAGAGACATGTTGGCCAAGGTTAAAGTGGCAGAACATGCAGTAGCACTGGTGCCGTGCAGAGGGGGTGTTCCAGGTGGGCGTCATCGAGGTCCCTGAGAAGGGTTGAGTTTACCATGTTTGGGGATGCTGAGCTCCCACTTAGGTGTCTCCCTCTCAGCCGGAACATGAATAGTGCATCCTCCCAGGTGACAGCGTGACAGCTGAGATGCAGAGGTGGTTGTTTGTTTGGGCTGTTCATGGCCCATTTCCTGCTAATAAAGGATGAGCTGTAACTTTAGAACTGGTGGGAGTGATGATTAAGAGATGAGAGTAAAACTGGAAACCTAATATTTGAAGGGAAGTGGTGATTAGGAGTGAGGATTTCTGAGCCAGTATATTTCCTTTTGTTCGTAGAATATCTGGCTTTCCCCTGTTTTCTGTCTTTTCTCCCATTTCTGCCTTGCTTACAGTTGCAGTCTAGAATTCCCCTTTCTCCCCCAGGTTGGCTCCTTTGCACAGCATTTGGATGTCACCTTTTGGGGAGCTTTCAGTGACCATCCTCGTTTGCATTGGGCCTTTACGTCCCTGCCTTTCCCCAAACCAGGTTCTAACCCAGACTGGCTTTCCTGGTCCAAGGTGACCCTAGTCATTTCCTGGTATACTTGTCTGCCCTCTTTTCCCCAGGACAATGAAAGCTCCTTGAGAGCCTGGGATCCTGCACATCTTGTTTGTTGCTGTATTGCCAGCACCTAGAAGAGGGTCTGGCAAGTATTTAGTGTTCCATGAATATTAGATCGAATGGATTAGGGATACAGATTTGACCGGAGAGAGTAGAAGTAGGCAACGGGGGAAGAAATGGGTGTGTAGACAGTAGGCAACTCATGAGGGCTAACTTGGATGGGTGGTGGAGATGAAACAGGATAAATTCCAGAGATATCCAGGAGGTAACACTGACAACATTTGGTGATGACTTGATAGAGGAGGTTTCAAGCAACTTTCCTGTGAAAACTCTTCTTGTGAGAGGTTTGTGAACTCCTAGCATTCTTATTTGATTGCTTTGTTTACCAGAAGCTTAAGGGCAAAATATTTCTTAGCTGTCTACCTCCACATCAAAAGCTTGTCTCATTTCTACTCTATTCTGGTGGAGGTGCCTCAAAATCTAGGTTGGAAGAATTTTATATTTCTACTCAGAACAACTCTGCCCATTCATTGACCATTCAGCAATATTTATTGAGCATATACTACGTTCTAGGTAGTCCAAAGGCACTAGTGGCACAGCAGTGACCAAAATAACTCATTCATATTTATGTCCTAGAAAGGAAGATAGACAAACATGTCCAAAAGTCGCACACGCACAAGATACTTTTGGATGGTAATAAGTTGTATAGAGAAAAAACAGTGAGAGAGAATGGGTGGAGCAGCGAGGCTGCTCTGAGTTGGTGCTGTGCTAGCTGAGATCTGAGAAAGAACCATGGGAAGACCTGAGGGTGGAGGGTGGTTCCATGAAGCACCCTCAGAACCCATTACTGGTAGTAACCACACTCCCTGGGACAACTTGCTAATAGGAAGTGAAGTGGAATTTTGCTGTCATCCTTTAATGAATGAATTTGAAGAGGTCAATGACATGGAAATGCAACTTTAAATACTTGTCAGGTTTGCTTCTTATCAGCACTTTTGTGTGCCAGATCATCCTACTGCTCATTTATTTACTGAAATTTTTTCCTATTGAGAGTTGTTACACAGAGCATTTTAGAGATGGCTGTAGTTTTAAAGAACAAAATTTCTGTCAGTTATGAATGATTAACATAATTCTGAAAAATGGATAAAATCATGACTCTTACCCAGATATAAAAATGAACACATATTACAGATTTTATTTAACATTAATTAGACTGATTAATTGTTAATCAAGGAGGATACTTGGCAGAGGTTGTAACAGGTTCAAAGGAGGAGAAATCAAGACAAAACCAATTTATATCGAATAAAGGAATGTTGAAATGAATGCACAAACTCAGGAAAATTAGCTTCTTCCACAAAATAACATCTTTAGATAATAATTTTGCATGGCTACCAGTTTCCTATAATTTACAGAGTTGCAATAGGTCCCATTGAGTCAGAATCAAATTACCTGTAGAACTCTCTTCAAAAGTCTGAACAATACATGGTTTTCTACTGGAGCACATTTTTTCCCATATATTATCAAACTAAAACAAAGTAATCTCCTTCCCTGTGAACAAAGGTATATAATTTCTACACTTGGGATTTTTGGAGGGATAAAGGAGGGAGCTATAGATCTATTTAGTACCTACTATGGGCAGTATTTGTTAGTTTATTTCATCCTCACAATAGTCCCATTTGGTGGTGGAAGTAGGTGGTGGTGGTGGTCTCATTTTATAGGTAAGAAAGTTGAGTCTTAGGGATATTAAAGACACAGTGAGTGACTAAGTTAGAATTCCAATCTGTCTTGTCTCTGAAAGACGTACACACACAGTCCCTGGGACAACTTGCTAATAGTGAAAGTTATAGAAATTCTGTGTATTTATTTATTTTTTTTTTACTTTAGTTCATCATCAACCAAGGTGGATCTCAAGAGTGGCCTAGAAGAATGTGGTGTGGCATTGGACTTATTTTTAAGTAACAAATTTGCAGACGCCTTAGAATTGCTCCGACCATGGTAATTAACTTCTTTTCTTTTAGATATAATATTTTTTCAGACATTTGTGATGATTCTTTGATGTTATCCTTGTAAGCTGTTTTATCTGTTCCTACTTGAATATAAACTAAGTTAGTTGAGACCTTTTACTTTTGGTCAGTCAAGAAGTCTTTTTTTCAAATTTAATCAGTAGAAGACTTCTGATTCTTTCTCATGTTTAATATTTGTTCCAATATTGTCATCTTATGTAGTTTTGCAGGGCTTCGACTTTGCTTTCTTCCGTGAAGTATTTTTATGGACGTTCCTCTTAAATATTATTGAAAAATATTTCCTTTGAAAGGATGAGGGGAAGAATTAGAATATGCTAGACTTTGCTTTCTTCAGTGAAGTATTTTTATGGACGTTCTTCTTAAATATTATTGAAAATATTTCCTTTGAAAGGATGAGGGGAAGAACTAGAATATGCTAAAAAGAAATTTAAGACAATTTATGGTATATATGAAGGCCACCAGGAAGTATCCAGCCATATACATCTGTTTTTCATATTTCATGGCTAGATGCTTTCTGGACAACCCTTGTATAAGTTAAACAATTAAATTTCAATTAATAGTTCACTTCTGAAAATTTTCCAATATGGTAGCAAAACCTGTGCTCAGCCTGTTCACTAGGCCTTCAGCTTGGTGAGAATAATCTCACATTGTGCCTTCAAACACAATCATTTTCATGGATAAGGCTTAGACCTGGGTAATAACTTTCTAGATGACTGGGGCACAAGGGTGGGGAATCCCGTTCCTTACTCTCATTGTTCTGCTACAGAGTGACCTGACTGTCCACTGACTTTGGACCTTAGAGGTTATTTTACCAACTGAGGAGTGGCTATGGTACTACTGCTATAGATCAAGGTTGGGCAGTGAGCCCCTCAGAGCTTAAGAACAGGTGATGAAATAGATAGTGAAGCCCGTGGTCTAAGGAAGTTGTCCCCTGTCCCTAGCTCTACCTTACCTGTCTTCTCCCTCTTCCCCTCTGTCCTCAGTCCCTCAGACTTCTGTCTTTTGGCTCTCCCTACCTTTGTCATCTTCTGTCAGCTTGTCTTTTTCTCGTTTTATCTCTCCTTCTATTTCTTCTCTTAGCTTATCTGCCTGTCTTGTTTGGTTTGGTCTTGTATTTTTTATTGATACATCACAGTTGTGCATATATTTGGGATACACATGGTATTCTGATTCTGGTGTCCAGTGTGTAACTATCAAGTAGGTAGGGTAGTTAGGATATTTATCACCTCAAACATTTATCTTTGCTTTTGTGTTAGGACCGTAATTCTTCTCTTCTAGCTGTTTTGAAATATAGGCAGTCCCCAAGTAACAAACATCCGAATGACCTATGACTCACACTTACGACGAGGCTGTTGCAGGTAATAGGTAAATGTACTTGTTCCAACTTACATACACATTCGACTTAACAAACCTACAGAGCCTATCTTGTTTGTAACCCTGGGACTGCCTGTAAGCAATAAATTACTAACTGTAATTTCTCTACTTTACTACTGAATACTACAAGTTATTCCTTCTATTTGGCTATATGTTTGTACCCCTTATCTCCTATGTTTTTAATTCAAACAAGTCTCCTGTTTTTCCCCTGCCACTGATGCCATGCTGATCATAATATGTAATGAAAATAAGTTATGAAGTATTATATTCAGCCAAGTTGTATATTCTCTGATCTTTGTGCATGTTTCACTGTTAAACAGACTTTTTTTCAACTTGAAACCTTTTTTGCCTCCTGGAAGAGCTTTCAGTTAAAAATGTGAAGTTTGAAACCACAATTAATGATTAACTTTGGGCTGCTCTTTTTCCTTGTGGTTCTTTTGGACAGGTAGTGCCCTTAACGTTCAGAGCAAACTAGTAATTTGCAAATTATCAAAGGATGTTCATACTATTTCCATGGGGGAAAAGAATAATGTGGATTCCATTTGTTTTGCATAGCAGCAAGCTGTTGTGCATTAATTTTTAAGTTAAAAACAAACCCATGCACTGCTATTTTAAACCTTATAAATAATTAACTTAAATTTTGAGAAAAGAAATGGGGGTGTTTTCACAGCCTGAAAATCTGAATATCAGCCACAAATTAGGACTAATTAACTTCCTTAAGAATCCCAAAGCAATTCTCACTGATAATTTGATAATCTGAATTATTGTTTCAAGAACTTTAATTAGGAAGCTCAGATAATGAGATTAGATTAGAATGATTTATTGCAAAAATCCTTCCTTTTGACCTTTGGCTGGAGAAAAGAGGGGATGATTTAAATGGGCCTTTATCTTCCCTCACATCAGAATCTGTCACAAAATGCATTTTCATCTGCCTTTGTTTTTAGCACTTATTTCAGAGCCAGAGCCAGTGCACTGCCCCTTATTCAACCGAAAAAAAAAAAAAAATCATTGATTTGCTTTGAAACCTTTGAATCCACAGTCTGCCCCCTTGTGCTGAAACAGAGAAAAGCATATTGTCCATTTTTTCAGCCTGGAACATTTTGTTCTGCCTCTGTGGGTTTAAATTGCAAAGTCCTTGACATCTGAGCTTTAAGAACCCGCCTGTTAGGTTCTTACTGTGAGAGTCAGGGCATGCATTTACTAGGATTTCTTACAGTCAGTATCAGACAAAACCTGGAAGGCTTTTTCTGTTGAATTGAAACGTACTAATTCCCTGTGTTCTCCCCAGGGCTAAGGAGAGTATGTACCATGCCCTGGGCTACAGTACCATTGTGGTGTTGCAGGCTGTCATGACCTTTGAGCAACAGGACATCCAAAACGGCATTTCTGCTATGAAGGACGCTTTACAGACCTGCCAAAAGTATGCCTGAGTAATTAAATATTTGAAATATGACTGCAAACCTTTATGCCTATGTGACATAATAAATGCTGCTTGCCTGACTGAGAGCTCTGTGTTTGAAGTTGCAGAAAAGGACTTTAGCCTCAAAGCTTCTTGGCCTCATGTAATTGTATGTAATATTATTAAAAAATTTCTATTAGAAATTATACTAGAATTAATGTTTGACACCTATACCTTCTACTTTTCCTTTTGATAGCATGGGCCTTGAGTCACAGAGAAGGTTTGAGGGGGATTTCAGTGGGGTTAGCAGCAAGCATCCCTCAGGGTCCCCCTGTAGTGAAATCATGCCTTGCTGAGCCGAGTAAGAAGTAGTCTTGTTTCCTGTGGGGGATGCTCCCAATCCAGATGAGAATGTTTTGTTTTTAAAAGGATGTTTTTGAAGATCCTAATTGTATATGGGTTTTAAAAACAAAAAGGGCATGTGAACACTTTGGGTTGGTCCAGGTGAGATGAAGTTTTAGTTTTATTTTAAGCTTTACTCTGTATGTGAAGGAGGACCTTAGTAACAGCTATTGAGAGTTTCCAAATATTGCACTTTAACTCCTTTTTAATATTTTTTTGTGGTAGAAATATTATCACAGGAATATTGATTTTACCTATAAAGTAAGGGAAGGAGCTTTGCAGGTTTGGTGTTTACTGGGTGAATGGGTGGTTCCCCCAGTCGTGTGTTTGGTAACATGGATTATGTCTCCAGGGCTTGCCAGCCAGTACGGGGTGTATAGCGTGGGAAAGGGATGTTCTCTCACTCGCACTCTTTAGGGTTTAGAGTTCCAGCTTGGACACTTTTTGGTATGATTATGACTAAAATGAATGTCGCATGAAAATGAGTGCAGCCTGTGTTGTTATTTTTTCCTTTATGTTCTTCATCTCCTCTTTTATTATTCAATGCAGATACAGGAAAAAATGCACGGTTGTAGAATCTTTCTCAAGTCTTCTTTCTAGAGGATCATTAGAACAGCTGAGCGAAGGTATGGGCTATTTAAAAGATTAATTTTTTCTTTTTTGTAAAATTAAAAACAGTCATCTCATGAAATTCAATGCTGAAGTGTATTAGTGAATGGAATCTTTTTCTCTTCCTTAACTTGGCTCACTCTCCAGAAGTAGCCAGTAAAAGTGGTTTTGAAGTTTTGCAGGCTTCTGTGTACATATATGAGTATATACACAACGTACATATAGAATTTTTTTTTTTTTTGAGACAGAGCCTTAAGCTGTCCCCCTGGGTAGAGTGCTATGGCTTCACTGCTCACAGCAATCTCCAACTCCTAGGCTCAAGCGAGTCTCCTGTCTCAGCCTCCCAAGTAGCTGGGACCCCAGGCACCCGCCACAACGCCCGGCTATTTTTTGGTTGCAGCCATTATTGTTGTTTGGTGGGCCTGGGCTGGATTCGAACCCGCCACCTTAGGTGTATGTGGCTGGCGCCTTAGCTGCTTGAGCCACAGGTGCCAAGCCACATATAGGATTTTTGTTGTTTTCCAAGTATTTGTTTTTTTGTAAGCATAGAATCACGTAATATGCATTGTTCTACAATGGGATTTTGACATTGACATTTTCCTAGGTAAATACACGAACATATACTTTATTCTGTATATACCAGCTGTGTGGTATTCCATGGGATGGGTATGTCATAATGTCCTTGCTTTTTCCACATTGTTTTTGTTTTTTCACTACTATAAATAATGGTGTCCTAAAATCCTTGCATATATGTCTTCATGCATATTTTTCAAGTATTTCATAGGATAGATTTCTAAAAGTGGAATTAGGGACTGAAGGTTTGAAAATTTAAAATACTTATAGGTACTGCCAATTTTTTCTCCAAAAACCGAGGTCAGTTTATAGTCCTCCCTGTGCAACTGCAGTTTTCCACAAGCTATTCAGACTTTTTCCAAGTAATTCTGCTATCTTTAAAAAATGACAATGGAAGTTATTTGCTTTGTGAACACTTAAGAAAATTCAAGAGTGCAGGAACGGCTGTAGCTCCCTGATCAAGTGGATGATGGGAGGAAGCGACTCTTGTCAATTGCTTGATGTTCCCACTGAGATCAGGTAGAATTTTCCTGATCAGCTCTGTTTTATCAGTGTTATACTTTAGTCTGAATGGTTCACTAGAAAGGAGCATCCTGATAATCCTGTAGAAGAAGGAAGAAATAATGTCCTTCATTATAAAGTAATGTGTGTCATCCCAGGAGAATTTGTACCATGTAGTCATTATCAACTTGTTGTTTGGAATAGGTAATGCAAAATACTACAAGTAGCTTTGGCTGATTAAAGCAAGAACAATTCTGGATACTGCTGTTAGAGTCATTCCTAATGGTCAGGTGTATCTCAGACATACTTTCCAGTGTGTTTTATTATGAAGTTTTTTTCTATTTTGTTAGACAAGTACTTTCAACTTGTTATGGGCTTTGGAGAACTTGGGAACATTGCATGATGTGGGGCCAGAGCATTGCTTACAGCAGAGGATTATGAGACATACCACATCTTTGGGACTTGTTCCAAAAGCACATAATATTGGCCCCCAAACCATGGTAAAACAGAATGGCATTACATTTGTCAGCCCAGGCAGTGGAACCCATCACCTTTTTCTCCAGAAACAGACCTCCAAGTAGTCATAAGAATTCATTTATGTACTTGATTTCAGATAGAATATGTCTTCATATTTTCCATATTTGGGCCATTTGTATAAATCGGTCCCATTAGGTTCAAAGTCCAATGGGAAATAAAATAGGCTCCAAAGAAATTGGGCTCTTTCATTGGTATTCTCCTTTCTGCTACCCTCTGTAGGGCTCTTCTCCAGTTTCCCACTGACCCCTGCCTCTCTTTTCCTTTTGAAGGCTGACATTTGAGATTTTTAACCTTAGTTTTGGGAATAATGATATGATATTTTTGGTGTGAGTATAAATCATAATTTTAAAATACAATGATAATAACTCATTTTTTAAAAGCTGTGCTAGGTGCTGTTTTTGGTGCCTGCCTTAACATTAACTGATCTAAGCTGTGTAACCTCCTTTTGGAACTGATGTGCAGGGAGATTAAATAAAGGGTCAGGGTTATCCATCAAGTAGAGCAGGGTAAACCTGACCTGCCTTTCGCTAAGCCACAGCTCTTTCCACTGTAACCCACACCTTCTCCTGTAGGTGGGTAGAAAAGCGCACAAATGTATTACATGTGGATGAGCAAAAGGTTGAATTATTCTTATGTTAGATGTCTTGAAAACAGATGAAATTGTGTTCTTTTTATAATACCTTTAGATAATGGCATCTTATGAAATCTGAAATAAGCTAGAAAATTACTTTTTACTAATTATTAAAGAATAGGCCAGGCAGGGTTCACGACTGGTAATTTCTAGCACTTTGGGAGGCCGAGGTGGGAGGATTTCTTGAGGCCAAGGGTTCAAGATCAGCCTGAGCAAGAGCAAGAATCTGTCTCTGCAAAAAAATAGAAAAAAATTAGCTGACCATGGTGGCACTTGCCTGTAGTTCCAGCTACTTGGGAGGCTGAGGCAGGAGGATCTTTTGATTCCAGGATTTTGAGGTTACAGTGAGTTATAATGACATTGTTGTACTGTAGCCCCAGTGACAGCAATACTTTGTCTCTAAATAAACAAACAAACTAGCTCATAACTATAGCCTGTTCTAAAACACAGGTTGGCTTGAACTTTTACCTCTAAAGGCTGTACTTAGCTTGCATTTTGGTGCAGTAGAAAGATATTTTCTTCGGCAGACTAAGGAATTTAAGACTGGGAGATGAGAGAGATATTCTGGTAGGTACTTACTCATAAATGTCTAATGGCTGATTTTGAGAACTAAGGATCTGCACAATGTAAATCAACCCCAGTGAAAGAATAAGAGTTTTATAAATCAAGTTGCATTTCATTCCTAGTGAGTTTGGCTGTTACTGCAACCCAAACAGACTTTGTGTTCAAGGGAGCATGTCAAAACATTGTAGCTTTAGTGTGTGATTTGTTTTTCCTCTTGGTAATTTTCATTTACATCCTTGAGTATCTGGTTGACTGCAGGAGTGTGTATATTTCATTAAACTTTTCGTGGGTTTAAGTGGAATGCACCAACTCTTTTCTCTCATGCCTGGCGGATTGCCCTGACTAGGTTTCAATTGCCTTTAAAAACAAATACTTAAATGGCGGTGCCTAGGATGTAAAGGAGATTTGCAGTGAAGAATACTTACTTGTGGAATACAGAATACAAAGTCTCCTGCCTTTTCTCTTTGCCTGTGCAGTACATCCTTTGTGCTGCTCTTAGATTTGTCCACCTTTGGCTTGACCCTGGTCTGCCCACCCTCCTGCCCACATCTCCATAAGGACTCCCCATTGCCTACTGATCCAAGCCCGGACTCTGACATTCAAGGCCAACACCAAGTGATCCCCCATGGGCCTTTCCAGCCTCATTACCCTTTCCTCCCTTGATGCAGGGTGGCCTTGCCCTGAAGGTGCTCCACCCTTTCCTTGCTCCATACCTTGGCACCTGTTGGTCCTCTCCACCGCTGACTTCATCCCCTCTGTACCTGCCCCAACCCAGCAATCTGTGTTTCTGAGCAAACTTTCTTAGTTAATAATTCTGGACAGTTCTCACTTTTTGTTACAAAGTTACCTAGGAAGAGGACATTCAGGTGACTGTGTAAAAATATTACTGGTTTGTACACCACTGAACACACAGTTGGAGGGCAAGAGGATTGAGACCCGACTGTGGATGCTCCTAGAATGTGCACAGGTCGCACCTGCTGTGGGCTTGGCCCCATCAGTCTGTGTGCTGCTGGGGATCTCAGCTAACCTTTGAAGGAGCTTGAATCAATTTGTGAGAAGCAGAGGGTTGCACATGTGTAGGGTCGGGGTGGGGTCTGTGGGTGTAAGTACAGAAAGCAGTAGTTCTTATCTAGTTGGATTCAACAGTGTTCCCAATAACACAGAAATAGCCTATTTTCCAGCTGCTTATTCAACATAAAAATGATTTCTGCTTTCTGAGCTTTTACTAAGAAGCACTGACGTGGGCCTTGAGTGAAGGTAGCTGGCATCGATGGAGTGCGGACTCTCCACAGCGAGCCCTGAGTGCGGTGCCTCGTTTAGTCCTGCTATGAAGTAGGGATGAGATCAGTGGGCATTAGAGATGAGTAAATCCGCAGAGAGAGGTAGGATACTGTGTTCAAGGTCCTGTGGCAGAGCCTTTCTACCCACCTAGGCTATTAAGCACTCCAAGCTCATTTGCTTAAACACTACACCAATTTGTATCCCATGGATAAAGCAGGAATCTGCTGACTTTATTTATACAAAATGCAAAGATTTGTCTCCCCAGTTTCTGTAAGTATAATGGATAGTTTATTAAGCAAGGACATGTGTTTTGGGGTGCTCCCCTGGTCTCTGAGATGTATGCAGCTTTACTTAGCCCTGGTGCCTTATTCTGATGCTAGACAGCTAAATGATCAAATTAACCCCACACTGGGGTGGTGCTAACTCAGTATCAAGTCTTCTACGTGCGAGGAGTCCTAACTTGGCACTCAGGGCAGTTCTTTCCCCCAAGACCCAAGGGAACTGCTGCTTTCTCTCTGGGTGAATAACGTGTCTAGTCATTGTCATAATTACCATACCTGTCTTTTAAATTTTAGAAGCCAGAATTCGTAAGTTCATTTTTTCTATCTTTATAACTGTGTTAGGCTTTCATGTTACTATTAAGTTAAAAAATAAGTAATTTCCTTTTTAAAAACAGTGTTGTTAAATTATGGTTTTCCCGTATGAGATGAGTTTGGGTCTCTGACACCAGTGCCTGAATCTTTGCAGTCAGGTTTGAATGGGGCCGGAGATAACTTCCCCACACAATTCGCATATTCCAGGAAAATCTTGCTGAAGGACTGAGAACTGAGGTCATCATTCTGCTTTTACAGAAGAACCAAAGCAATCTAGGTTTTTGTGTCTCTCTTGGGTTCATTTATCTACCAGTCTTTCCTGAACATCTCTGAGCAATTACAGTAGATGTGGGATTTTTCTTAATATAATTTTATTTGTTTTTAATAGAGGAAATGCATGCTGAAATCTGTTATGCCGAGTGTCTCCTGCAGAAAGCCGCACTCACGTTTGTGCAGGTAATGATTGTTGGCTGGAGTTAGTACTGGCTGGGAAGACTGCCCGTACTGCATAGAAAAATGGGGCTCCCTCTGTGTTGGTGCTTCAGGTCTTTAGTCTTAGAGTGGTAATGAAAGATGTTTGTTATTCTGATAAACGTTAGCTGTAAAAAAAGACTCTAGAGAGCGTTATTCTTACTCAGATGCACTTAGAGTCCATTTAGAATTTGAATCTGCTGGTAATCACTGCCTTTACAAAACTGCTTTGCAACTGCCACGCCTGCGTTCAGGAGGCCTCTGTGTGAAAGCTGTGAGATCACTCCTCTTTGCACTTGCTGCTGGGAGAGGATTGATCTGCATGGGAGTGGCCCAGGCAGAGGTGGCATCCTTGGTCCTTGGCCACTCCCTTCTTGCACCATCTGCTTCTGCCAAGTTCACTTAGGCATAGAAAGCTGAACTGTCTGTGTACACGTCAGATTTTATTTTTCCCTTTCTTTCAATTCCCATTTGCCCTTCTTACTTTTATTTCTTCCTTTGGAAGAAATTTAAAAAAAAAAGTCACTAAAAACCAAATCCTTATTTTGTGGCATTTTAATATCACCTCTAGGAACTTAGTACTTGCCTATTTCTCTACCTTCTGATACTTCTAGAAAATGGATTTTCACATTGTGGCCTCGTGGGAGGTGGTGATGATTACAGGGAAGGAGACTGGGGTACAGATTGTAAAACCGTGGGAAGACATTCAGTGATAAAATGGAAAATCTTCCTCAGTCCCAGCATTTTAAGTTACTTTGGGAATTGCTTCTTTCTTTCTCTGGAGTTGACCTCTTAGGTTGAATTCTGCTTTGGTAAAATCCAATCAGTGTGGTCCATGACCCCGTTTCTTAAAACCCTACACATTACAAATGCTGATTGATAACAGTGGACTTAACTGCTGCAGTAAACATTGCCGCAATCATCACAGAGGCCCAAATTGTTTTCCGATGTGTTTTTCAAATGGGGATTTGGCAATCCAATCTGGGATTTAAAGCCTTATTTTATATTTGGGGACTTGAAGTTAAACGTGATCTTTCCCTCTTCTCATGTTCCCATACCCAGCTGGTTCCGTATTTATGCCAGTCCCACCTTTTATAGATTTCACACTCCATCTCTTCTTTTCTGTTCTCCCATTATTCTAGGAGAGGTGCTCCTGTACTAGACTGTACAGCACCCTAGTGACTGTCTCTAATTTCTCGTACCTCCTCCAGCTCATTCTCTACTCTGCAATTAAGTGCTCTCTCAGAAATGAGATTCCAACCTGGTCATTCCTCTGCTTTGGTGTTTAATAGCTGTGATAACCTCTGGCAGTATTCTGTACCAGAATATCACGAACAGATGGAGTTCAGGTGAAACTGGTGCCTACCTCCAAATGCCCTGCTCCCTGGCTTACCAATATCCTTAGGTGCTGCCAGTAGAGGTCTATAGCATACTTGAGAATCACAGTTTCAGGCAGTTGTCTTACCCCTTGGTCTTTCCCTTGCATTGAATTCTTAAGCAGTGCTGAATTACATACATACACATAACCAACCCCACCATGATCTTTGATGCCTTTCCACCTGAGTTCTCTTTTGCTTGCAAAGGTCACATCTGCTTTGCCTTTCTTTACCTGGCTGCTTCCCAATCATTTTTATGCTTTAAGCACCGGTGTTGCCAAAAGGGTTTCCTGGCTCTCTCTAAGCCCCTACTTTGTGCGGTCATGACATCCTGTGCACACCTCCTTCCCTGTGCATGCT
>CAUYQV010151280.1:0-12450 GCA_963574575.1 Galagoides demidoff | reverse complement strand
TTGTAATCACCTGGTGTGCCTACATGATTTTTCTTTCCTTTGTTTCCCTTCTGATTGTTAAAGATTACTTGCACCTTGCTTTGGATAACTAGAATTCAGTTTATGTACTATGCTGTCAACATGATTTGTGATTTTTTTTTTTTTGAGGCAGAGTTTCACTATGTCACCCTCAGTAGAGTGCTGTGTTGTCATAGCTCACAGCAACCTCAAACTGTTGGGCTCAAGCGATTCTCTTGCTTTAGCCTCCCGAGTAACTGGGACTACAGGTGCCCGCCACAACACTTGGCTTTTTTTTTTTTTTTTTAGCAAGCCCGGGCTAGGTTCAACACTACTAGCCCTGGTGCATGTGGCCGGCACCCTAACCACTGAGCTACAGATGCTGAGCTATGATTTATGAGTTTTGATTGAATAAAGAGACCTATGGGAGAATGGCCTGGTGCTGCACTCACTTTCTGGCTGCACTTGAGATGCTGCCGGCTTCGTGTGTGCCTCTCACCAGCTTCCATGGGTTATTTCACCTGAGATAACTGAATGAGTTTTTTCTTGTGTCAGCTGCACTTAGTGCAGATCCTTGCAAAGGTTGTGGGGACCCAGGCCTCTACCATGACTAGACTGAGGTTATGGATTATTGGTAATTGCTAGAGAAGTGATTTTGTGTCCTTTATGCATTCTACGATGAGATGTTGATATATCTTATTACTGGTGATTTTTACCTGTACCATTTGATTAAGGTACTGTGTAACAAATTTCTCCATTATTTTCCCCTTTGGATAATATTTGATAAGTATCTTGGTGGAATTACTTCTGCAGCTGTTCAATTTTTTCCTCAAACTTTCATCCATTGATCCTAGTATACATCACAGTATCTTGCCTGCAAGAATTGTTATGATGTTTGCTTAATGATAACTTTTTATTTCTCTCATTCCATCTACATTTATTAATTGAAATTCTGTACAGAACCGCTACCCTTTCTCTCCTATTTATGTATTTATTTATATACAGTTGGCTCATGGATATTTATTTTATTCTATGGGTTATAATCTAATATTGGCATTATTTATCTTACCATGAGTTGGCTCATGGATATTTATTTTATTCTATAGGTTATAATCTAATATTGGCATAATTTCTCTTACCGATCAATTTATCCTAGTTTTGGTTCGTAGAAGTGCCTTCCAATTGATTTCTTTGTCCTTTACCATGTCCCCAACCTCTAAAAGGCATTTCCTTATTTTCCAGGCTTATTTTCTATTTTTCTGGCATCTGCCTTGGAATCAATCTCTTTCCCAAGGAGCTCTTGTCTCTTTTACTGGGGTAACGGTGTTTAAAAACCAAGATCTGGGCACTAGATTGGGCACGGTGTGCTTATTATTAGTGAGATATCATAGATCCTAGGACCTCTCAGCAGGCAGAACTAAGAAATATACTTACACATACATTGATGTTTATTTCTATGTACCTGAATACATATTCATATATATTCATACATACATACTTTTTTTTTTTTGTAGAATCAGGGTCTCACTTTATTGCCCTTGGTAGAGTGCTGTGGGATCACAGCTCACAGCAACCTCCAACTCTTGGGCTTAGGCAATTCTCTTGCCTCAGCCTCCCAAGTAGCTGGGACTACAGGCACCTGACACAACGCCTGGCTATTTTCTTGCTGCAGTCTGGCTGGGGCTGAGTTCGAACCCGCACCCTCGGTACATGGGGCCAGCGCTCCACTCAATGAGCCACAGGCACCACCCATACATATTTTTTTATTAAGTCAAATACACATAGATCATGAATACATTTATGCATATATGAGGTACAACGTGTTAATTTTTTTATACAGTCTGATATAGTTACATCAAACCAGTCAACATAGCTTTCACCCCATTTACTTGATTATTGCGTTAAGACATTTATGCTCTACACTTGACAGATTTGACTTGTACCTTTGCAATATGTTCCATAGGCATGGTCCCGCCTTTTACCCTCCTTCTATCAAACTTCCACCCCCCCTTCCCACTCCATTTCTCTCCTTCATCCTGGGCTATAGTTGTGTTCTATCTTTCATAACAAAGTGTGAGTAAATATAAGTAGGTTTCATAGAAGTCCTGAATACTTTTGGATACTTTTTCCTCCATTCTTGAGATACTTTACTCAGAGGAATATGTTCCAGGTCCCCCCATGTAAATAAAAAAGAGGTAAAGTCTCCATCTTTTTTAAAGGCTGCATAGTATTCCATGGTATACATATACCACAATTTATTAATCCATTCATGGATCAATGGGCACTTGGGCTTCTTCCATGACTTGACTATTACAAATTGAGCTGCAATAAATAATCTGGTACAAATATCTTTTATACATACATATTTTGATATACGTACATATTTATATCTGTCTGCCTATATCTATCTATATGATAAAAATCACACTGATATCTCTAGTTCCATTCCAACATCACAGGCTTCTTTCTAACCTTTCTCTTTCAAATTCTTGAAAGAGAAGATGCAAAAATATGGGAAATTCTAATTATAACCCCAAAGTAAGAATATTAAACGATCTCAGCAAATCTAAAAGTAGGGATGGGAGTGAATAGAGGAAAGAGGAAGCAAAAATGTTGTGAGGGTTTCAAGGAAGAGGGAGAAGAGTGGGGAGTTTCATTGCAGGTCAGGGCTTTCTCCCTGGGGTATACCTTATAATCAGGTCATAATAGGACATAGCCACTGAATTGCCTCAAAGTGGATGCCACACCTCATGCACCCTGATCCTTGACAGCTTTGTTTCTCTTACCTCCATTTTAATCTCGAGAAATGAGAAAAACCAGAAAGCTAGGCCTCTAGGAGAGGGCCCCAGTGCTGCCACTGAATGGCTGTCAGGATGTGGCACAAAGTCGTATTAATGGGTGGAAGGACCTGAGTGTCAACTGCAGCTGATGAAGAGTTAAAATAAAAGAAGGGAAGGAGACAGCATTCTCTGCCCTCTAACCCTTTCCCCCAGTGTTCTGACATTTTGCTGTGCTAGGCTGTTTGGGGTTGGTGGTGTGATTGTGTATGCTGGGAACTCAGGGGATATTTCACAGGAGGGCAGCTGGGATGTTGGACAGGGAGAGGTGAGGGCTGCTGCTCTGTAAGTGATAAAAAGCTGGGAGGAGCTTCTCAGCAGTCACTCCCTTTGGTGCCTCCATGTTCTCCCAGCCCACAATTCCAAGGGCACATAGCTTGACCTCATTCCTAAGGAATACCTATGAAGAATGGGAGCCAGAGGGAATGGGACTTTTCTTTTATCTTGCAGAGTTAGGGATTATTATTGAAAGAAATATTTGTTACATGAAGAAAACAGTTGCTGTGAACACGTGTTTGTTCATGGAAACTGATTTTTGTTATTATACATAAAAACCTACCCTCTTGAAAACATGGATTGCAATGAGATTCTAGAAATTGTATTTTAAAAATTAGGTGTGTTGGGCAGCACCTGTGGCTCAGGGAGTAGGGTGCCGGCCCCATAGACCAAGGGTGGTGGGTTCAAACCCCGCCCTGGCCAAACAGCAACAAAAAATAGCCAGATGTTGTGGCAGGCTAGTAGTCCCAGCTACTTGGGAGGCTGAGGCAAGAGAATCACCTAAGCCCAGGAGTTGGAGGTTGCTGTGAACTGTGTGACACCACTGCACTCTACCGAGGGCTATAAGTGAAACTCTGTCTCTACAAATTAAAAAAACAAAATTAGATGTGTTTTTGTAGTAATTACACATGGTCATTTCAGAGAAAATTAGAGGAAATTCAAAAAGGAATAAAGCATACTTTATTTATGTATGTATTTATTGAAACAGTGTCTCACTCTGTCACCCCAGTTGGAGTACAGTGGTGTCCTCATAGCTCATGGTAACCTCCAACTTCCTGACCTCAAGCGATCGTCCTGCCTTGACCTCCAAAAGTGCTAGGATTACAAGCATGGACCACCACACCTGGCCCCAAAGTATACAATATAACCATAGTTATATGATCATCCTTCTAAAAAGATACTTCTCTATGTTCATCTGTGTACAATTGAAAACAAATGGGATCTTGGCATACATGCTATTTCTGTAACTTGGTAATGTTTTGTTTTGTTTTTTCAACACTCTTTATGGAGCAGCATCTATGGCCCTGAATAGGCTTATATCTCCACTTTTATTGCTGCTTAGTGTTTGGCAACTTCTGTGTACCATAATTTCACTGTGGGTATGTTTCATTTTTGTAACATCACAGTTACAAATGTCATGTGTCTGTCCAGGCTGGCAGAAGATTCTGAGGAGGTGTGGCTCAGGGAGGAAATGGGGCCTGTTGTTGAGTCTTTAAGTCTGTCTGGAAGAAACATCACACTGGTGGCACAGAAGCTCCATCTTCAGCCAGAATGCCAGGACCACCGGGAGGAGCTAGTGACCACAGCTCAGCAGATCCTGGTGAACACCACAAAGGTGAGGGCTGATATCAGAGCTGGTGGCTGATTGGCCTGGACGGAGAACTCAATGCTGTGGAGCGTGGATGGGGCATGTGATTCCCATAGCTGATGCCTGCCCCAGAGAAAGAAACCTGCCCAAATTTTTTCCAAGAGCACAGGCACTGAGTTTATTATCAATTTATTTAGGTTGGTGCAAAAGTAATTGCAGTTTTAGACCATGAATTTTAAATCATTATAACTAGGCTCAAGCACGTCTCTTTTAAATCAAAATAGGACCCATTACAGCCAACACATTGTTGCCAATGAGAAATAAGTTTGTTTCTTCCTGCAACATAAAAATTCTTGCTTTGGGATTTGACAAACTCTTGGAAAGCATTTTTTGCAGCCTGCTGGTTGTGAAAGTGTTTTCCTTGCAAAAAGTTGTCGAGATGCATGAAGAAGTGGTGGTGGGTGGCAAGAGGTCAGGTGGATGTGGTGGATGAGGCAAAACTTTGTAGCCCAATTTGTTCAAGTATTGAAGTGTTGGTTGTGTAACATGCACTCAGGGATTGTCGCAGAGAAGAAATGGGTCCTTTTTGTTGACCAGTGCCAGTGGCAGGCATTGCAGTTTTTGGTGCATCTCATCAGTTTGCTGAGGACATTTCTCAGATGTAATGGTTTCCCCAGGATTCAGAATTCAGGAAGCTGTAGTGTAGTGGTTCTCAACCCTCCTAATGCAACAACCCTTTATTACAGTTCCTATGGGTCGTGACTGGTCGTGGGTTGAGAACTGCTGCTGTAGTGGATCATACCAGTAGCAGACTACCAAACAGTGACCATGACCTCTTTTGGGTGCAAGTTTGGTTTTGGGGAGTGCTTTGGAGATTCCTCTTGGCCCAGCCACTGAGCTGGTCATTACCAGTTGTCATATGAAATCCACTTTTCATTGCATGTCACAATCCTATTGGCTTCAAATGCCAAACAACAAGCTTGAGTTCTTCAGCAACTTCTTGTGTAGTTCTCATAGGATCAGCTTTGATGATTGCTCTCAAGTTGTCATTGTCAACTTCTAATGGCTGACCTCTATACTCCTCATCTTCAAGGTTGGTTTTTGTTTCCTTTGCAAAACATTTTTTTTTTTTTGAGCAGAGCCTCACTCTGTCACCCTGGGTAGAGTGTCATAACATCATCATAGCTCACAGCAACCTCAAACTCTTGGGCTCAAGTGATCTTCTTCCCTCAGCCCCTCAAGTAACTGGAACTATAGGCATATACCACCATCCTTTGCAAAATGTCTAGAACCACCATGACACTGTAAATTCATTAGCAGTTCCTGGGTCAAATGTGTAGTTAATGTTGTGAGTTGTCTCTGCTGCTTTATGACCCATTTTGAACTTGAATAAGAAAATCACTTAAATTTGCTTTTTGTCTAAAATCATTTCTATAGTCCAGAATAAATATAAAGTAAACAGCAAGTAATAAGTCATTAGCAAAAACACATAAAGGAAGAAATGAAATGATGTATAACATAACCACATTTAAGAATATATTCCAGGGCGGTACCTGTAGCTCAGGGGGAGGGTGCCAGCCACATACACTGAGGCTGGGGTTCAAACCTGGCCTGGACCAGCTAAAACAACAATGACAACTGCAACAACAACAACAAAATAGCCAGGCATTCTGGCAGGCATCTGTACTCCCAGCTACTTGGTAGGCTGAGGCAAGAGAATCACTTGAGTCCAAGAGTTTGAGGTGGCTGTGAACTGTGATGCCACAGTACTCTACCAAGGGTAGATATAGTAAGACTGTATCTTAAAAAAAAAATGTATTCCAGTATCAAATGGCAAATTTCAACAAGGCAAAAACTGTAATTACTTTTGTACCAACCTGAAAATGCTAAATGTGAAAGCTGTATGTAGGCATACTGAGTGAGGGTCTATTATCTCAAACCCACACATAGTCCTCTCACCTCCACACCTAGCTACTGATAGCAAAGAGCAATGTCCCAACCTAAAAAAGTTGCACTAATCTAGTAAGAAGTCACCAAAGGGGTCCTTTTCCCCTTGTCCTTGTTCAACAGCTTTGGGAAGAGGCTACTGAAATGTATAACTTATCTCAGCCTGTTAATAAACTGGATTCCAGAACTAAAGCTCTGCTGTACTGGCTTAAAACTGGAAGGATCTCAGGAGAGAAGAATAATATTTCAGCCTCCAAATACTCTTCTCCACCCTGACATTTCACCATTTGCACAACTCTTTTAGTTTGGGACATAGCCCCCTGTTAGAATGTATATGCCTTAAATATTAGCAAATATTTTTCATTATTAAAACTTTAATAGTGTGGGTTATGGGGTGTGGTATTTGTAATTTAACAAATCCTTATCAAAGGAAAGTTGGAGATAGGGAGATGAAAGAGACTGCTGAGGGCTTTGGGCATCTGATGAGGGGAGAGGGAAGGAAGGCCAGACTTTTGGAAGTATTTGGGTACTAGCTGCGTGGAAGGGGGTAACTAGAAAAGATTTCTCAGAGTCACTCCCTAGACAGGCTATTCCTCTACCCTCCACCCTCCCTATCCAAATGCTAATTCTTCCCTACACACATTATGATTAGGTACACCTGATCGTTCACTGCTTCCTCCCTAACCTGGAGATCTGCATTCCAAACCCAGATTGGCTCACTCAATAATCGTAGATCAAATTTAGGAAGTCTTGCTTTTTCAGTTAAACCAAATTCCTTCCTTCCTTCCTTCTTTCCTTCCTTTCTTCCTTCTTTCTTTCTTTCGAGACAGAACGTCACTTTATTGCCCTTGGTAGAGTGCCGTGGGGTCACACAGCTCACAGCAACCTCCAACTCCTGGGCTTAGGCGATTCTCCTGCCTCAGCCTCCGGAGTAGCTGGGACTACAGGCGCCCGCCACAACACTCGGCTATTTTTTGTTGCAGTTTGGCGGGGCCGGATATATACCCTTGACATATGGGGCTGGCGCCCTACCCACCCAGCCACAGGTGCCGCCCAACAAATGCTTTCTTGTAAACACCACTCCTTAGTGACTTATTTTGGCTTCAGTCTTGGGAGATTAGGGGGATGTTTATTTCTAACCCTGGAGGAGGGAGTAGCCATCATTCCAGAAGTGACAAGAATCTTCAACTCTCTCTTCCCTTTAATGCCTGACCAGGTCCTGCTCCTTGAAGATGCTGCAATGGCAAGGAAGATGGTGCGGGCGACCGGTTGGTGCCTGACCTGCCTTGACCAGCTGGAGGTGGCGGGCGATGCGGACTGTCTGCACGGCCTCTTCTCGGACCTGGCTGCGGCGCTGCTGCGCCTGGGGGGCCTGACGGCGCTCGGGCCGGAGGAGCGCTGGGGCTGCACCGGCCGCCAGCTGCGGGGCTGCGTCTCCGCTCTGCTCGCCGCCGCCCGCGGCCACTTGCTGCACCGGCACGATCCGCAGCTGGTAGCTTCCCGGCGCCACGTTTACGTTCTAACCAGGAATACCCTTTGCGAGCTCCTGGAGCGGCTGGAGCCCAGCGCCGCGACCCCGGAGGCCTTCACTGGGAACGGCGCGCTCACCCGGTGCCTCCACGAGCTGCTGGCGACGCCCGAGCTCGAGCCCCTGCGCCGCGGCCTGCTGGACGCGCCGCTGGCCGCGGTGCTCTGGCACTGCATGCGCCTGGCCTCCTCCTCCGCGCCGCCGGACAGGATGCACCTGGTGGCCCGCTGCGGCCGGCTGCTGGACCTGCGGAACGCCCGCGCCCGGAGCCTGGGCGGGATCGGCGGGCCTATCGGGACAGGCCCCCGAAGGCTGGAGCCCGAGGAGGAGCGCGCGGCGCTGCGGGCTGCGACCGAGGCCATTGGCCAGGGAGTCCGCAGTGGGCTTCTCCGCCAGATCCTGGACACATACACAGACACGCGAAGTCCTCTTCAAAAGTTGGTCCAGGTCACCTTGGCCACTACCCCGGACACTTCCCTGTGCGATGGCGAGGCCTTGCCGAAGAGCCTTGGGTGTTTCCTTGCTGCTTTCCACGACCACGCCAAGCAGATGCTCAGAGTGGCTCACTTGGCCTTGGTTTGCTGCCCCCAACAAGAAACTGGCAGGGACATGGAAGCCGCCATGGCAGGCCTTTGGGGGCTTGTGGTCAGAGTGCAACAGCTTTTCTCACAAAGTCCCCAGGGCTCTGGTCTGGCCTGGAGCCCTGCTGCCCTGCGGGCCCTGCCTCAGGCCTGGGCCAGGGCCTCTGAAGGCCTGTTGGCATGTTTTGATGATGTTCTCTATCTTCCTGAGTTCTTAAGTGTATCCATTAAGGAAATGACCAAGCACTTGGACTTCTTTACATGGGCTTTGAGAAGTGGAGATCCCAGAGAGCTTCCCCGATGTGCGGCATATTTACAGGGTCGGGCTGCACACATTGTGCAGGTAATGAACAGGTATGTGGGCCAAGATCGAGATCCCATTTTCCGGAATGGCCTGAGAGTCTTGATCCAGCAGCTGGAACAATCTTCTCTTGTCTTGGGTGCAGCCGCTGAGTGCTGTTCACATGGGCATGACTCTTTGGACACCGATGCGTTTTTAACCATGGCTAAACATCTCATCTGTTCAGCTCAGAGTGTCAGAGAGGGGCTGGATGGGACTAACCACCCAGATATTCTGAGCCCCCTCCGTGACCAAGTCCTCAGTTTTGACATTGCTAAGAGGAGGCCTTATTTCATTCTCCCCAACCTCCAGGACTCCATAGCTCCTGAATCGAAAAACCAGAGGGTGCCTGGGTTGAGGGAAAATGACCCAGGCATCTTTTATTCACCAGTGGACCATCCCTCCTGTCCTCTGGTTCTTGACACCCATCTACAGAAGGGCGGCTCTCTACTCCCTGCTATCGGCAAACCCATCCTTGCTGTAGACAGCCATGACTACCAGACAGTGCCCTCAGCCTGCATCAACTTAGTGGAGCAAGATACAGCTATGAGTGCAGTTCAAGGGGCCCTGGCTAGAGAAGGGCCACTGGGGTCAGAGAGGATGACGGGACTCCAAGAAATCTCAACACTGACACCCTCTACTCTTGACCTTGCAAGGGAGCTAGCACATTGCACACCTGCTAGAACTGATATGCTGCTGGGAGTGACTCTCCAGCTGTCTGCGAATACCAGGGAAACCAAGCAGGGTTTTGTAGCCATGGCTGGTGACTGGTATCCTCTGTGTCAACAACTATTTTCCCATAATCTAACAACAGATCTGCCAGGGAACATGACAGTATTCATGGAGCTCCAGCAGAATTTAGCCTCAATGGTTCAACTAGCAGCTAAAAGTGGGCCTGTGGGTTTGGATAAGAAGGACCCTGATTCAACTAGGCATCTAGAAGTGCTTTTGCAAATGCAAGGCAGATTGGAGGAGGCAGAGACCCATGCTACACAGCTGTTGGACAAGGTTATGGCATCTGATGGTCTCCAAGCCCTCAAATCGTGGGAAGAAAGCCTAGAGGATGGGTGCCTCCTATGGTCAGTGGCTGTCCAAGACCTGCTCCAGCACATGGAGAGACTCATTGGGAAGCAAGGCCTGTTCCTACTGCCCCTGCGACAAGCAATGAGGGGTCAGCAGGGGCTGCAGGAAGGGTTGCACAGGGCAACAGATGTTTCTCAGAGGCTACAAGAGGCAGCCAGGCTGTCCAGTCTACTGTGTGGGGACGAGCAGGTAAAGGAGGAGGTCTCCTTTCTGTGCAGGGAAGTTCATGTACTTACAGATGCTCTGCTGGATGTGGCACAGATCCTGGCCTCCTCCGCAAAACCATCTCCTAGCCTGTCCACTCGCTTTGAACTTCTCTGCTTGGAGCTCATCCTTCAAGCCAAAGCCCTGACTGGCCACCTCAGCAGCATCAATGCAGACTATGAACGTGCCCTCCAAGATGCTGTCTGCCCAGGCCCCCAGACCAGGCCAGAATGCTCCCTAGAAAGAATAGTGTCTGATATCCAAGCTGTATGGGGAATTGTGGCAGGAGATCAAGACTCTGGGCCCTGCCAGGAAGATCTTCTCATGGCTCTGGAGAACATTCTCATCCTCACCAAGGAGGTTACCCAGAGGATCCCTGTGCTCCAGGAACACCCGGAAGAGTGGGGAATGCATGACTTAGACTGGCTTCGGTGGGAGTGGGCAGCCAGGGCCCACCATGCCATGGCCCAGCTCCAGACCTGGCAAGGTAGTCACACCAAGGCCTGGAGACTCCTAGCCCAGTGCTTAAAGCTCAAGGAAGAACCAGCAAGGGCCCCAGAACAGGATCCTATCCAGCCCCAGTTCCACTGCAAGGAGGAAACAGTAGGAGCCACTGCAGTGGGTAGTGTGGATTCTCAGGGTGCTCACCATACCTGTCCCCTGAGAAGCCCAGGGGGAACCTGCATTGCTGAGCCAGCTATCGCTGGGACAACCACTGTGGACATGGGCACGGTAGGACACTCAGCATCTTTCCTTCACCCCCACCTCAATCCTCTTTTAGTAACCAAAGGCCCTGCCAAGTTCCAGAGAAAACTGTCTTGCTGTCCATGTGTGTAATTTACGTCAGGCAGGCAGCATATACAGACTTTAGGAGCCTAAGCTTGGGAACTCATCTGCCTGGGCTGTTCCCAGCCTCTACCACTTCCTAGCTCTGAGAACTCAGAGAAGCTTTGTAGCCATTACAGACTTCAATATGTTAGTCTTGAAAATGGAAACATTGATTTCTGATGAAGGGTTAAAAAAAGTATTCAAAATATTTGCACCTGCTTGGCATGTAGTAAGTATCTTTTTATATAGTGTACTATAGCCTATTCATAGTAGACAGTAACAAGTGGCTATAATTATTATTATCTTCCAAGAAGTTTTTCTGATGACTCCAACTGGAAGTGATTCCCTTGCTGTGACCAACAGATCTCTCTGGATCAGGCTGCTTCACAGGACCTTGACATCTGGGGATGCCATCTCCCACCTCAGGGTTTTTTTGTTTGTAAGTGGCAGGAATCCAACTTGAATCAGCATAGGGAAAAAGAAGGATTTCTTGGAAGGGTAATGGGTCTGTTGAATACCATTCACACAGACTTGGCTTTCCAGGGCAACAGGCAGGATACGTAGGTGTTATGAATCCCAAACATAGCCCAGGCCCAATGATAGTGGGAGAAACAGTGGGTTGGCAGTGTATGAGAAGTTCCCAAGCAGACGTGCTCAGACTGCTGTTGGATGCCCCTGACCTATCCCTGTTACGACCTTATGCACAGACCCCCCCCAAACTCTTCCCAAGGCCTCTTGAGATGAAGGCAACCAGACCGTGTGCTTCTCCACCCCATTACTCCTTCTTCATTTGTTCTATGAAAATGCCATTCCCACAAGAAGGGCCCTATTACCAAAGCCGGAGGGAATAGGGCACGCACAGTTCTCTCCCTCACTTGTCTTTAGGTGCACCTCACTCCTATCTCCTGATTTCATGAATTCACATATCCTGCAGGCTCCCCTCTTCTTACCTGTTTCCTCATACGATCTTTCAGACACATACTTAACACCACGGGGTTCCCTGCCTTAACACATTCTGTTTCTGTTGTTTGCCTGGTGCTTTTTCCTTCTCATCAAAACCTGCCACAGGGCTGGGCGCAGTGGTTCACACCTGCAATCTCAGCACTCTGGGAACATGATGCAGGTGGATCGCTTGGGCTCAGGTGTTCAAGACCAGCCTGAGCAAGAGTGAGACCCCCATCTCTACTAAAAATAAAAAAACTTAGCCAGGCATGGTATCACATGCTTGTACTTCCAGCTAGTCACTGAGGCAGGATTGTTTGAGCTCAGGAGTTTGAGGTCATAGTGAGCAATGACACCACAGCACCCTACCCAGGGGGACAGAGTAAGACTGACTGAAGGAAAAAAAAAAACAAAACAGTGAGTATGGCACCAGCCCCATATACCAAAGGTGGCAGGTTTGAACTCGGACCCCCCCAAACTGCAACAACAGAAAAAATAGCCGGGCATTGTGGCAGGTACCTATAGTCCTAGCTACTCGGGAGGCTGAGGCAAGAGAATCGCTTAAGCCCAGGAGTTGG
>CAUYQV010151278.1:0-31981 GCA_963574575.1 Galagoides demidoff | reverse complement strand
TCTTTCTTTCTTTCTTTCTTTCTTCCTTCCTTCCTTCCTTCCTTCCTTCCTTCCTTCCTTCCTTCCTTCCTTCCTTCCTTATCCCCCCGCCCCTTTTTTTTGGCTTGTTTTTCATTTTAACACAGAATATCACTCTATTGCCCAGGCTACAGTGCTATGGCATCAACTTAATTCACAGCAACTTCAAATTCCTGAGGTCATGTTATCCTCCTGCTTCAGCCTCCTGGGTAGTTGGGACTTCAGGTGCCTACAATAATGCTCAGGTAAGTTTTTTTTTCTATTTTTGGTGGAGCCCTAGTGTCATTCTTGCTCAGGCTGGTCTTACTCCTGATACATTCTCCAAGTCTGGACCTCCCAAAGTGCTGAGATAACAGGTGCAAGATATTATACTACTCTTCATCTCCACAATTCTTGAAACTTAATAGTTAAATTTAAATATCTTGTAGCCTACATCCAATTCAGACTTGATCTTTCACCTGAAATATGTTATTCACAGCAGCCATCACGCTTTTGGGAGAAAGCAAATAAAACTATTATAAACACAATCACATGCTCTTAGTATTTTACCCATTGATCATTAGAAATTCCTTCTTTTACTCTTTAGCATAGCTGTACACTAAACTATTATTATGCGAATAATTATGTAACTAAGTATACTCATCTTCCTCATAATTCTGTGTTTTCATTGCTGTTCGAAATATTTTGTGAAGTTTCTTACCCTTTACTGTATAATTCTTATAGTGTAGTGTAATTATTTTCTTCTTTTCCAATCACCTGTCCATCCTTTGTCTCTCTACCCACTTCTAAACCCTGGCAACTACTGATTTGTTTATCTTTCCTGTAGTTCTTCTTTCTTCCACAAAGTTACATGAATAGAATATCAAGCTACGTATATTTTGAGCCTGGATTCTGTTACATCACAGTGTGTTTGAGATTTATATCTGTTGTTGTTGTTGGAGAGTTACTTTCTGCCATTTTGCTCACAGGTGCAGTGTTTATAAATTCCACAGTAATGTCTAGTAACGTCCAAGGCCTTTGTATTTACTTGCTACTTACCCAGAGTAATATCTGGTTCTGCAAATTCCATTCATGGTAAGTGCAGCATACAGGTGAATCTTTTATTTTGTTTTGTATACTATATATTTACTATACCTTTCCTATGTATTGATATGCTTAGATACAAAAGCTTATCTTCATTATTCAAACATGCCATGTTTTTCCTCATATTCATTGCATTTATCCATGCATGATTAACTTTTTAAGAAGCAGCCTGTCTTTGGTCCATGTTGCTATAACAGGATAGCAATGATTGGGTAATTTACTTTACACTGTTGGGGGCTGAGAAGTCCAAGGTAAAGGGAACCCATCTAATGAATGTGTCATTCCATCGGTGAAGTTAGATGGGCTGAAGGGCATAGGAAAGAAGGTAGGTTTCTAGATTACTTGGTAGTCTCATTTTTAAAGTTTTGAAAAACCTTATACTATTTTTTTCACAATGGTTGTATTATTGTTGATTTTATGGCATTGTATATATATATATATATATATATATGTTTTTGGATACAAGAACTTTTATCAGATTCACATTTTATAAATATAGTCACGGGTCACTTTATGATGTGGGATGTACTCTGAAGAAACACAAACTTAGGTGATTTTATATTGTGTAGCTATTGTAGAGTACAGTTCCACAAGCCTAGGTGGTAGGTACAACCTACTGCACATCAGGGCTGCGTGGCACAGCCTATTGTTCCTGAGCCATAAACCTGTACAGCAAGTTACTGTACTTAATACTATAGCCAAATGTAAAACATTGGCAAGTATTTTTGTATCTAAGCATATCAATACCTAGGAAAGGCACAGTATATGTATGGTATATAAAACAAAATAAAAGATTCACCTATATCCCGCACTTACCATGAGTGGAATTTGCAGAACCAGATGTTGCTCTGGGTAAGTAGTGAGTGAGCAGTGAGTAAATAGGAAGGCCTTGGACGTTACGAACATTACCATGGAATTTATAAACACTGTGCCTATGAGCAAAATGGCAGAAAGTAACTCTCCAATGGTCACTCCCACACAGGAACCTCAGACTGAACAATTATATATGAAAAAGGTGCCTCCTGGTGCTAAATAGGCCAAAGAGATCACAGATGTAAGGAACACAATAGTCATTCTCCTCTGAGTTCCTGGAAGGCCCTCCAAAGAAACACGGTACAAACAAGGCCCGAGTGTCCCGAATGGAATAAAACCAACTTCCCCAAAGCCTAGACATCAACACAGGCCCCCACACATCAAGAAAAGTCCTATTGGTGTGAGATTGCCAAGTGGACCAAGTGCCACCAGTCATCAGTCTTGGAGAAAAGAAGGTGTGCAGACTCTTACACAGGGAATTCAAACAGCTGTTCAGAGAAAGCCAAACAAACTTCAAGAAAACACAAAGACGGAACTTAGAAATTTATGAGATAAATTTAATAAAATAATTTAAAAAACCCAGAAATGCTACAGCCAAAAACCTTAGAGGGTTTTAGCAGAATTAAGCAGAAGAATCAATGAGCTCAAAGACAGACAATTTGAAAATATGAATAGAAGAAAAAAAAATTAATACTGTTGAGATCTAGAAAATAGTATCAAAAAATAAATCTGAGACTCATTAGAATTCAAAAGGGAGTTGAGAAAGAGCAAATGGTACAAAGTTTATTCAAGGAAAAAAATAACTGAAAACTTTTCAAACCTAGTGAAAGAGATAAATATTCCATACAGGAAGGTGGAAAGTCACTAAATAGATTCAACTCAAAAAGACTACTCAAGACATATAGATCAATATATGTAGAAATATAAATATAATCAATCTCAAATTTCAAAGACTAATATATTAGTCTAAAAACCCAAGAGTAAATCCCATGTAAAGGATTAGCAGTGGATTCCTTTAAGTATCCAGGTGGGAGTGGATGAAATATTCATAGTGCTGAAGCAAAAAACAAAAAGGCCAACCAAGAATACTGTATCCGTCAGAGCTGTTCGTCAAACATTAAGGGACAAAGACTTTCCCACCAAACAGAAGTTGAAGTAATTTATCCTTTCCATCTTACTAGACATGCGGAACAGAGTATAATAAAACATGAAGATATAAAAGTAAGAATATAGACAAATACTGAATCCTCTAACATTATAATTGTGGTGGGCAAACCTCTTATATCTTCATCACAAAGACTCAAAGGTAAACTATTAAAAATAAAAAAACACAACACTTTGTGAATACCTGCACTCTTGTGTCTATTGCAGCATTATTCATAAAAGCAAGCACAGGGCATCAGCCAAATTGCACATCAGTGGATGAATAAATAAAGAAAATGTGGTACATATATGCACATGAATACTATCCGTTCATGAAAAAGAATGAAATTATGTCATTTGCAACAACATGTATGGAACTGGAGATCATTATGTTAAGTAAAATAAGCCAGGCAAATAAAGAGGAATAGTACTTCTTCTTAATTACATATGGAAGCTAAAAACTTCTGAAAGTTACAGTAGAATGGCAGATACCAGAGAGTGGAAGTTCATGGGTGGGAAGGAGAGATAAAGCACAATGGATTAGTAGGTACAACCATACAGTCAGGCAGAAGGAATTAGGCTTTAAGTTTTGATAGCAGAGTAAGGTGACTATATTCAACAATATATTGTATATAGCAAAATAACTAGAAGAAAGAACTTGAAATGTTCCCAATATGTAGAAAAGATAAAAACTCAAGGTGAGAAAACACTGAATACCTTGACATAGACATTACATAGTCTACAAACTTAACAAAATTGCATACGTACCTCATAAATATGTACAAATGTTGGTCTCAGCAAAAAATTAATAAACAAGTAAACTGGGCTTTTAGAAGTCCCTGCATATTTGATACATATAATCGTATCTTCTAAGACCAAAATTGTAACAATTTTACCTTCCTGTAGTCTGGGAGGCTTTGACTTGTTTTGTGATATTCGACTAATAATAAGTTATTCACGTCCAAATCTTAAACTCCACCAGCAGTCGAATGCCTATGAGCAAATGGACTTTCAGTGTGGGCTCTGCTTCCTGCGTGATCAGAAGGATGGTTCTAGTTTGATTGCATTTTTCCAGTACTATCTGGTTGAACAAACGAATGGCTCATTTTTTTTAAGCTTTCTGAAAGTACATATCTGTGATTTATCCGTACTTGACCAAACTATTTAGAATATGAACCACAATATGTGGGATCATCTAAAGTACTCTTATAATGCTATTTTTTTTCCCTCTGAA
Source organism: Galagoides demidoff (assembly GCA_963574575.1). Lineage (NCBI taxonomy): Eukaryota > Metazoa > Chordata > Mammalia > Primates > Galagidae > Galagoides > Galagoides demidoff. The sequence continues at coordinate 27,690 of CAUYQV010151278.1, read as the reverse complement.
ACATCATAACTACCCATTTATCCACTACCAAAATAACCATTTCTTCATTTTAAATCACATCTATTTTTTAAAATTGTGCATTTCCTTCTCAGACAATGGACTTTTGTTGGCAGAGTTGTAGGATTTGTTCCTTTGAGTCTGGTGGTTGGCACTGTAGATTTATAGGTTGTCACACAATGATAGAATAATACAAATGAACAAAAAATGAGAGTTTTTTTCTCTTATTAGTGAGAAATTACCCCTCCCCCATTCTCTGAAATCTCTGTTAACTCATCTGTGGAATTTCTGGAGGGTGAACAATAAACTTTTTCCATTCACCTGTGATTGAAAGTATAAACATCATATAAAAATGTATGCGTACAGCAGTTCGAGGATTCTTCCCAAGATCTAAATCTATTTGTGAGATCTTTATTCTGGTTCAATATTTCACTATTCTGTTGTGTTATACTTGGGCTCGGCCCCTCCTCAGACCCATTTTTATTGTTGTTCCTGGTTTTTACAATCGAATATTCAATAAATAAAACTGGCAAAGCTCATCCTCAGTAATCTTGTATTCTAATAGAAAGTTTTAGAAAAAAATGTGAAGTCAGTACACACAGCCTGTGGTAAAGTAGCCTGCAACAGGACAGGGGACGAGGAATACAAGGGCCAAAGTAGCACAAAGAACTTTTAGATAGACAAATAATTATTACATTCAACAAAAGGCAAAACTCTATATATTAAAAGGAACTAATAGATTGGACTTTAGTAAATTGTATTGTTTTTAGCTAAGACTTCAAGAAAAAGCTGATAAAATATTGAAGTTGCTTACAAGGAGCTCCATGGTTGTTCAATTCAGATTCTGATCCAGAACATCTGAGGTCCTGATCATTCTGCACTTCTAAAAGTCATGACGGTGACATGAATGCTGCTAGTTTTGACTATTCAGAGCTTATCAAGGTCATTATACACCGATTTTTTTATGTGCTCAATAAGAATACAAAAAAAAATTTAATATATTCTTACTTTAAAATACACATGTGTCTAACACAGTATTACAGATACATGTGTATTATAATAGACTCACTAGTATAATATTACAGATCCATTTAAATTTAATAGAAATAAAAAGTACAATGCAATAATCAAAGATAGATGTAATGTTAAATTTGTGTTTCTTCATTCTGTATCTGTGCACTATTCAGCTTTTTAGAATACTATTTGATGACCTCCAGGATAGATTTTCCATTAGCACAGTGGACCGATAAGATATTCCTACCTCCAGTCTCTCTGAGACAGGTCTTGTCTGAAAACACAGGAGAAATCTATCTTGGAGATGCATTTGTAATAGTCAGCTCAGTGAAGCCACGACATAACTATAAGAAAATGTTAATGGCTCAGACTTTCAACAACCTTCCCTTCGTGTCTTCATTCTTCCTAGTAATTTTTATTTCCTCTTTTTTGTCCTAAGTATATCCATAGTCATAAAAGATTCCTGGGTCAGTAAGAAACCAGAGCTCCCCCTAGAGGTAGAGTCTCAGCCTGAGCTACAGGACGTGAGATCAGCACCTGTGCAGTGCATTTTAGGCAAAAAAATTGTTCAGGAAATTTTACTTTTTTATTCAGAAAATTTTGAATTAAATATGAAAAATCATGTTTTACTATCTTTTTCTCTACCTTACTGTCAAAATAATCACTACTGTGATATCTGAAACTAACAACTAATCAATCCTTGACCCTTCGATTTTCTGTCATGTTTTTACTTTCTTATTTATTTCTTTAAATTGAAAAATATGTGCACGGTAATGTTTTGAAACATTTATACTTATGTGATGCTTAACGATTGGAATATATAATGGAAAATGTGTCATTAGGTGAGTTCGTTATTGTGTGTTTACGCGGCGTGGAGGGTGTAGCCCGCCGCACACCAGAGCCACATGGCACAGTGGAGTCTATGGCGCAACCATAGGGCGTATTGCTGCACTGAACGTTGTAGGTGATTGCCACCAACGGGGAAGTATTCACGTATCAAATATAGAAAAAGCTCAGTAAAAGTATGATATGAAAAACTCATGGGACCACCTGAACATGCTTTATCTCTTCTGATTCTGTCAAATAAACTTTCCAAATGAGGTTCCCCATCTTTACTGATATTGCTACAGTTCTAGCCACCATCTTTCAAAAGATGCTGTGATTATTGATTATTTTCTTTTTGGAAGGAATTAAATTTCTCTACTGAAGAGAAAGAATTGTTATGCTACAATGAAATCTGTTCTAGCTGCTTTGAGTAACCAGGGAAAAAAAACTACAGAAATATGTAGGAAGATGGTAAGGTTACAAGAAAGGTCAAGATAAATTTGCATATCTGAAGTAAATTGGTACTAATGTGAGTGTTGGAGGGATAGTTTTCCTTTGCACATTGGAGATGGGAGTAGAGAAGAGTGGCCAGATTACTATACATGTTAAATAAATTAATAGTAGAGTATAAACGTACAAACATAACAAGAAGTTAGGTGAACGCTATGTTAACCAGTTTGATGTAAACATTCCAAATGGTATATTAAATCAGCACATTTACCCCATAAGTGCAGTAATGTACCCAGTTATGATCTAATAAAAAAATTTTTTAGTGGATACTAACAAACAAAAATGGAAGTAATGTAAATACAGTGACGTTGAATTGGGGATAAAATTAAGGCGATCTATTGATAGACTAGTAAACAAAGAAGAAATTGAAGAACTATATTAAGATGTCAGTACCAAAATAATTGTTCATGAATCATAAAATTTTTAAGCACAATTTCTTACTGTCTTACTTATCATCTTATAAAATAATATTCTTACTGATGTAGTAGTTTAATTTGAGAAAACAAGTTATTTAATTTTCCTTATATTTGTAGAATTGATCTATAATGCTTTATTGTTTTCTGTGGAATTAAAAAAAACTCAATCTCTTGGTTAATTTTAATTATTCACTATGTATTTTTCAATAATTGAGCCACTTTGTTTTACACATATATTTCTTTTTTTAATTAAATCATAGCTGTGTATATTAATACCGTCATGGGGTACAGTGTTCTATTTTTATACACAATTTGAAACATTTTCATCAAACTGATTAACATAACTTTCATGTCATTTTCTTAGTTATTGTGTTAAGACATTTATATTCTTCATTTAGAAAGATTCACATGTACCCTTATAAGATGCACCATAGGTGTGATCCCACCAATCACTTTCCCTCTACCCATCCTCCCCCCTCCCTTTCCTTCCCTCTCCCCTTCCCCCATATTCTTGGGCTATAATTGGGTTATAGCTTTCCTATGAAAGCTATAAATTAGTTTCATAGTAGGGGTGAGTACATTGTATACTTTTTCTTCCATTCTTGAGATACTTTGCTAAGAAGAATATTTTCCAGCTCCATCCATGTAAACATGAAGGAGGTAAAGTCTCTATCCTTCTTTAGGGCTGCATAGTATTCCATGTTGTACATATACCACAATTTATTGATCCATTCATGGGTCATTGGGCACTTGGGCTTCTTCCATGACCTAGCAATTATGAATTGGGTTGCAATAAACATTCTGGTACAAATATCTTTGTTGTAGTGTGCTTTTTGGTCTTCTGAATATATACCTGTAGAGGAATTATAGGATCAAATGGCAGTTCTATTTTTAGTTCTCTAAGTGTTCTCCAGATGTCTTTCCAAAAGGAACATATTAGTTTGCAATCCTACCAACAGTATAGAAGTATTCCCTTTTCTCCACAACCCCACCAGCATCTGTGAGTTTGGGATTTTGTGATATGGGCTAACCTTACTAGTGTTAGATGATATCTCAAAGTAGTTTTAATTTGCATTTCTCTGATGATTAAGGATGATGAGCATTTTTTCATGTATCTGTAGGCCAAGCACCTGTCTTCTTCAGAGAAGTTTACTTTTGTGGTGGAGGATTGTGCTGGTCATTATGAAGGTTAGGTCTGAGAATATCCTGTAGAGCTGGTTTAGTTATGGCAAATGTCTTCAACATGTGAATGTCATTAAAGTATTTAATTTCTCCATCATAAATGAAACTCAGTTTAGCTGGATACAGGATCCTGGGATGAAAGTTATTTTGACTTAGGAGATTCAAAGTTGATGACCACCCTCTTCTAGCCTGAAAGGTTTCAGCAGGGAGATCTGCAGTCATTCTAATATTCTTCCCCTTGTAGGTTGTGGTTTTCTGATGTCTAGCTGCTTTCAAAATTTTCTTTTTCATATTAACTTTAGTGAAGTTAATTATGATGTGCTTGGGGGAATGTCTTATTTGGGTTGAGTCATGCTGGGGTTCTGAAATTGTCTGCTATCTGAGTTTCAGAATCTCTTGCCACGTCTGGAAAGTTCTCTTTCATAATTTCATAAAGAAAAGCCTCTATATTTTGTGAAGCAACTTCATCGCCTTCCGGGATTCCTATAAGGTGAATATTAGTTTTCTTTGAATTATCCCAGAGTTCTCTGAGAGAATGATCCATTTTTGCTCTCCATTTCTCTTCATCTTTGAGCACTTGGCATGTTCAAAACCTTTCTCTTCAATGTCAGAGATCCTTTCTTCTGCCTGCTCCATTCTATTACCGAGAGATTCTATCATGTTTTTCAGGTCTTTGAGGGCTGCAAGCTCTTGCTTCAATGTGTCATAATCTTTGAAATCATTGAATTCTTGAGACATCTTTTGAATAATTTGAAATTCTAATTCCCTCCTTTCCTCCATTCTGTTAATTGTATTTGCTATCCAGATTCTGAACTCGATTTATGACATCTCAGACATCTGTTTATGGATGGGATATTCAATTGTATCTGCCCCATCCTTCCTTGGGGGAGTTGATCTACTCTGGTTATTCAAGTTACCAGAGTTTTTCCACTGATTCTGCCCATGCTGAATTTATACCATTTGGAATCTGTACCAGAACTGTTCATTTAGTGGCTGCCACCAGAGAAGATGCTGACTTCCTCTTGTTGCCCAGAGAGGCAGAGCATGTCTGGAAGAGCCTCAGGGGTGTGAGCCATAATTATTTCTGCTGCTGCCGCTGCTGCTCTTTGCCTCAGGGTACTGCTGTTCTAGTGCGTTTCCCTCTCAACTGACCATTCTCTTTAGTAGTTCTTGGGCCACAGGCTAGGTGTGCCGAGAGCACATGCCTCTGGCAGTTCTGGGCCTTCCCGGCTTGGGTTCCTGGGCTAGGGAACTCCACCACTGCCCATGGGGTGCACAGCTCTAGCAAGAAGTTCTGGGCCCATCCAGAGTGGGTGCCTGGAGTGGGGAACTCTGCCACTGCCCACGGGATGAGCAGCGGCTCTAGCAGGTCTCTGTCTGCAGGGCCAGGACTGGGTGCTTGGTTCCGCAGGGGTGGGGGATGCTGCTCTTGGGCCCCCCTCGGTGTCTCTGTAGGAAAGGGGGGACGGGTGGACTGGAAATTCGAAATGACAGTGAAAACGTTTGTTTGGTTTTTCTACCTGGCAAGGGAGTGTTCATAATCTCAGCAGGGTCCCTCTAGGGGAGTAGACCCCCCTTCCTGTAGCTCTCATACGTGGGGTGAGATAATAGGTCCTCAGTTCACTGCTCGCCTGTAGAAAACTTACAGGACAGATGAAGAGAAAACAAAGAAATACACAACTTTCTTGGGGGAGGGAGTGGACACTTTTCCTTTGGGATGCATTATGTGCCTGTAAATTGCTTTCTTGGAGTCTCAACTTGCCTCAGCAGAGGTGTCCTATAGATAACACTCTTTCTCAGCTGGGCTCCCAGTCTTCAACTTCATTGGATATTTTCTGGACATTATTTTTCCCTCTGGATGGGAACTTCTGTTGGAGGCTGGCGCCTGTAGGCCATCTTGCCCCTCCCCCTCAGTAATTGACTTTTTAGATCCTCATTCAGAGAGTCAGTCCAATTCTAATTAAAAATGTTTATTGCCATTCTGTTCCGAAAAAACAGGATGTGATTCCTACCTTAAAGGAATTTGTAGTCTAACAGGGGATTGGGACCTATATAGATGTATTTATTGCAATGTGGAGTAGTAGATGCAGTGAGAAGGGGAGGGATGAGGTGCAGGAGCCTGGCAGAGAGTGGGAGGCAGCTCAGGAGGGACCTGGGAGTGTGGGAGGCATCACGGGATCCCTGCCTCCGGTGGCCAGTTCAGCCTCCAGTCCCTTGACTTAAACCTTGGTATCCCAGACCAGGACAGGAACGTTATTTCTTTTCTTTCTCTACTGTATGATAGAGAATTCACTCACTCTATTTATAAGGTATTAAATTATAAGACATAAGTACAATCCTTGAAGAAGTGGGCAGAGAGATCTTGTCAGAGATGGCAGTTGGCAGACATATGGCACTCCCAGGCCTCCCTCTGTGATCTGTTACAGGCAGACATCACTCATCAGTCATGGCACACTTTTCTGCTGATCTCCATCAAGATGGTGAACCAGGCAGTTTCTAGCAATTGGTGTGAAATTGATGTGAGGACAATATGTACCTATTGACTACCCCAGAGGTTCTTTTTCTGGAAACTAAGCAGGAAGGTGGGGAGGGGGGCTCCTTGTCCCTGTATCCAGAGACAATAGGGGTGCTTGAGGATAGATCCTGTCCTTACTGGAGAGTCCACAGGCAGAGGGGTTGGCTGTCCTGGGAGCAGGTCCAGCAGCCCTAGTGCCGAGAGGCTGCCGGAGAAAGTCCAAGACAAAGGTGGAGTTCTCAGGTCTTCTGTGATGATCAATTGCAATGAGGGAAGTAGGAGACTTTTGAACAGTTGGAACTGCCCTGCAGATGGAAAGTCTTTATCATCTTTAGTTTTTCTGAGTCCCAGGGCTGTGTCCTCGCTTCCGTCCTCCTCCTGGGAGCTGAGAAGAGGGCAGGCTATGCTCTGATGGTGCATGTTGCCACTGCCTCAGCCGTGGGGCCACCTGGCTAAGTGGAGCTTCCTTTCAAGTCAGAGAGAGGGGAGGGAAAACAACAAAGTTTTCCTGGCTTTAGAAGCGAACTGCAGGAGAGATGCCCCAGAGAAAGCTCTTCCTGGAGAATAAATGAATCACTGTTCATTTTTGTGTCTATTTTAGGAATCTGTACTCTTGATTAATTGCAGGCACGGAAAGACAAAAAAGGTGGGAAAAACAACCAAGAACAACAGTAATAATGACAGTTATCATTTAGGGGTGCCAGTTTTCCCTTTCTATTTCATGTTATCTATTTTCCCTTTTTCCACCATTCTAATCACTAAATCTTTTATTATTTTAGCAAGGAAATGTTTGCAAGGGTTAGTTTGTATGATGCTGTCTGCACCCAAAGCACCTAACCACCACAAAAGAGTTTGACAGAATAAATCCTTGCTTCTTTTGCATTAGTGGGGGTTGGGAGACACTAAAAGGGAAGGCTGCTGACAGTTCCAAGGCAACCTGGTGGCTTTATAGGAGCAACCTGTAAAACTGGTTCCCTCTTTGAACATTCTTTCTGCAACACTTAAAAAATCCTTGCTGTTTGCATATCACTTCAAAGAGTGGTAAAGAAGGTCCCCAGTACCTCAATAAAAACTAGGAGAAAAATGTTGAGTACTAATGCCTTTGAACTCAGAAACTCAAGAATTTTTTTATAGCTTACTTTTGTCTGATTATAAACAATATGCAGGTTCATTGGAGAAAGTTTTTTAAACATTGAAAGTATAAAGAAAAAATTAATAGTTTTTTAATTAGATATATCATTAGCATTTGCGACATTAACTGTCATTAAAAGTTCTTTATATATATTTTTTAAGTGCTGCACAATGTTTTGCCATACTTGGGAGGTTAGCATATAATAATTTCCCCGTATTCCTAGATTAGGATTATTTTCCTTTTTTTGATATTGTAAAGTGTTCTGATGACCATCCTCATGCGTATTATTATTATGTAAGCATAATAATAAGTCACAGTGAATTTCACCAAAGAAAGGAGATCGACCTTCATGCTTTCATCTGTTCATTCAGGAAACATTGAGCTCTTACTGTATGCTTTCATTGTTGGCAGAGGAGACTCAGCGATTGGGAAATTGGGATTGGCTAAAGATAGAAGGCAATCGAGAAACATCCAAGAACCAGATATTTTGAGGGGGTGTTCGGTTCTGAGCTCAGCGACCCAGGGTGGTGTCCTGAGAATGACTGGTGAGGAGGGGCCTTGGAGCTTCTGTAGACTGTACAGCCAGGGGCCTCTGGGAGCAGGTGCCTCACATGCCAGGACTGACCTACAAGGAGACACCTGGAAAGACCTTCTCAGGAAGAGGAGCAGCAGCGGGAGTGAGGCCAGGGCAATGGAGCAGCAGAGGTATCAGGTTGAGGAAGCAAAACATGAGTGTAGGTGTTGGCACCAAAGGGTCCAGGAACAGGATGTGCTCCATTGGGCAAGGACAAAGCTGCACAGCTTGTGGACAGGACACAAACCCCGAGAAGGAGATGGTCTATGCCTGAGTGGACCAATAGAGAAGGTTCCAAGCAGCTTTGTGGGTGATGAGCTACTGAGTCAGAAAGATCGCAGCATGATCGTGTTGGAATGTTCGGTGGGAGAAGGGGGTGGGGAGACGAGTTCCTTATATAGCTGTAGCAAGAAAAAGTAAATAACCCAAGTGCCAAGCTTAGAAAGTGACACAATAGATTATGGTAGATCTGTAGTATAAAACATTATGCCACCATTTAAAATCATGGTTGTGAAGAATTCTAATGACATAGGAAAATGCTAGTAATACTGTGTTACGTTAAAAAAAACTCTAAAACTACATATAATAGCATGTAACTGACCCCTCCCTACACTGACCACCTCCTTTAGTTGACTTAATTTTCATAGACCAGACACACACCATGTGTGCTTAAGGGAGGTTTCTTACATGGACCACTTACGTATGTTGACTGGTTTGTTACAGTCCCCTGTCAACTCACAGCAGTTGCACTACATATGTATTTTTTTGTTTTGTTTTTTTTTTGAGACAGAGCCTCAAGCTATCCCCCTGGGTAGAGTGCCATGGCATCACAGCTCATAGAAACCTCCAACTCCTGGACTCAAGCGAGTCTCCTGCCTCCACCTCCCAAGTAGCTGGGACCACAGGCGCCCACCACAACACCCGGCCGTTTTTTGGTTGCAGCCATCATTGGGGATTCGAACCCGCCACCTTAGGTGTACGTGGCTGGCACCTTAGCCAATTGAGCCACAGGCACTGAGCCCATATGTATTTTTTTCAATAAATATTTTGGGATAGGGTGGTTCAAAATGTTAATAATGAAAGTCTTTGGGTGGTGAGATTATGGTTATCTTTAATTTTTTATACTTTTTTGCATCTTCCTAATTTTTAATAATACATCTCTAATCTGAAAAATAAAATAGGAATATACAGACTCTTTTTTTAAATGCCAGAACTAGGATGAAATTCATTGCACAGTCAGTTACAGAATACAGAGCTGCAATGGGGCACTGGTTCAGAGAATACCATACTGCCAGAGCATACGCCCCACAGGAGGGGACTTGATCAGCTGCCTCCGTAGAGGCCCAGGACAGGGGTTCACACGGAAGCAGGAGACGCGGCACCCAGAGGGGAAACGTAAACTACCATCTTGATGGAAAGGCACAAGGTCCTGGAGGACCTGGCATGCTGTGCTGTGGCAGCCCCCAGAAAATGGTAAGAGAAAGGAAGGAAAAAAGAGAACAACTTCATCATCGTGCAGCTTAGGGCACACTTAGAAGAGAAACGGGACAGTGTGCTCTGGACTCAGGCCATTTCACCACAGCACAGTTAGAGGAAGGAACGCAGAGGTGATGTTAGATTTATACGTCAGATCATGATGTGATAAAATGCCAGGACCAAAGGAAGTCTGCTGCTTCCTTCCTGATTGGGCTGGAAAATAAGTGTGTTTCTGGATTCCAAAGAGCCAAAAACCACATCCAGTTTTGCTCTCCTCCATAGCCCCAGCACAGAGCGCATTGCCTGGCATGTAGCAGGGGCTCAGTGATGAATGCGGAATCCAGGGAACCAAGAGTCTGGGTATCACAAGAGGTGACACTGGAAATACCTTCATTTGCAAAAATACCTTCACTGGTTCTCTCAATAGCTATTTATTAAACATTTTCCTGTATAAGCACCATCTTTAACATGGAAACTGGTCCACACCAAATCTGAGTAGCTCAGAGGGCCTACAGTTGGGGAGGTGGGTGGGAGAGGTTGCCGGAAACATCCTTGGCTTTTTGAGATGGAATCTGGGGAGAAATCACAGAGTCCTTCTCTGCATTCCTTGGTGCCCTAGAATGGCCCTGGAAGTATTGATTTAGTCCCCAGTCCCTGTTGACAGGCCAGGGGACATGTCCCCCTCTGCTGTTTAAGGCAAAGTCAGCCCTTTAGCTGTTGTGTAGAAGCCTGCTTGACCCCAGGTCATCACAGTGTGACCCCCAACCTCATCTTGTGTCAGTGTACTCTCATATCACCCCCCTTCCTGAGGTGACGAATCTCTCCACATGTTCCCAAACAGGTCCCACCCATCCTGGACCTGTAAATAGTCTTTCTTCAAATTCCTGCCTCAGCAGAGTGTAGTATGTTTTTTTCTTGTTGTTTGTTTGTTTGGGGAGAGCAATGACTCTGTACACAGACCTCTTTATTTCTCTAGCACAAGTCTTCAGAACCCTATGGTGTCCTGGTAGTTGGTAGACAATAAAGTCAATATTTGGGAAATGTCAAGATGTATTTGGATTTTGCCTTGGACATCACCAAGCAGATTGGTGATTCTTCCATCTGATCCTAGGATCTGGTCTTTAAGTGCATCCAGCAGCACACTGTAGCATTAGGCATGGGGACACCGAATTTCCTTCGATGGTCTCCGCAGAGGTAAGTTTTGTTTCTTACATATTTGGTGAACCTCCTTTGCGTTCATCTCAGGATGTACCAGGGTATCAGAAGTTCACAATGTGAGTTAAAGAAAGTCTCCATGACAATTCCCACCCTGGTTTGTGTGTGTTCCTCACCATATTTTCTACTGTGCATATACACGGGGTCAAGCTCATGGCTTCTCTTTCTGCTACAATCTTGGGAGATTTTGAAGATACAAAACTACAACATTATTGAGCTTAGCACTATGGAAATTTCAAATTCCAGTAATTCTGGGAATTGAGTGTATTTGGCCTGTGTACTTATCTCATGCTATTTTTATTTAAATCCATCCAATGTATCTTTGTTTCAAGCCTAATAAAAATATTCAGGCAGAGGGAATAATCCAGATGAAGAGAAAACAGGCTGGGTTGGGGTGACAAGATGGAGCTATGAAAGCATGGGGAGCACCTTCCTGTAGGATGGGGACAGTGAAGTAACAAAGAAACTGTGATGGGTCAAGTTTCTTCTTGGTGAAATGTCAAACTGAAGATGGAAAGGAAGTGGAGAAGGAGGAGGAGGAAGAGGAGAAGCAGCACGTCCAAAGGCAGCAGAGTCCTGAGGAAGGTCTGTCAAGGTCTCCTACTGCACAGAGACGGGTGCTTACTTTGGATGCCACTTTGGCTTAAGATCTTGCAAAAAAAGAGGAAACGGGCTGTTTGCTCACAGCCTGAATCCCCTGTATTTCTCCATGTCTGGAGTAACAGCTGAACAGCTTACAAATCACCACCTGATTGGCTTTCAGCCACTAAACTCCCAGTCACTGGTCAGTTGATATTATTTTGGAGGCTTTCTTCTCTTTGACGTATCTCTGTTAAATACATCACAATCGGGTGGCGACTATAGCTCAAAGGAGTAGGGCGCCGGCTCCATATGCCAGAGGTGGCAGGTTCAAACCCAGCCCTGGCCAAAAACTGCAAATAAATAAATAAAAATAAAAATACATCGCAATGTTTTCAGGATAAATATAAGCAGGGAAGAATATCCTAACTTGATGTTTGCTATCGAAATGAGCCATCCTGGTCTAAGACTAATTAGGGCACTCTTGTGGTGCCCAACTGGGACCCTCCCATGGTCTTTCAGCTGCTAAATTGATGTACAACCCTTTTGCCTTTTGGATACCTACTTGGTCATTGAGAAAAGCCAAAACCTAGATGGCCAACACTGGGACTAGAATTCTCCCAGAATTGGCCTGGACCTATAGGTAGTAATAATAGTTTGATAAGTCTGACCCTGAAAACAGGAAGAAAATGGAAAAATGAGAACATGAATCATGACATGGCTTATGATTCTTCATGGAGGATATTGGCGAAACCAAGATGCAATGAATATTTGTTGTATAAATAAATGTACAGTATCAGACACTGGGATCCCTGGTTTAATGACAGTGGATAAGGTCAGAGGAACTAGACCAAACACTGAAGGGTCAGAAAAATTTCCCAGCTTCTCTTCAAGAAGGGGATTACCATGTCAGGTGGGCCCTTTGAGCTGTGCACCAGTTCCTGGAAGGAGCCTGTGTGGGTGTATGCCCCCTTGCATGTTCTAACAGCCTGCTTGCCTCTCTGCTCACTGGTTTTGGTTTCTATCAGGGACACACAGTGATCACCTTTCACCTTGCCCTCAACCCCACTTTTGCAGCACAAACTGATGATTACATTTTTGATTTGCAATTTTCTATTCTGAAGCAAGTTAACAGACAGAAAAACCAACATCTCTATGCTATTCTATGCTAGTTCCTAGTTCCCAAGGACAGAGATATTTCAGTAGAGCTTCAGTAGAGCTGTGCTGGAATTGCCTAATGTACATGCATTGAAAGAAAACATAATGGAAGTGATCAATAGGTTCGACTTCATAACATTTTAAAATTTCTCTTCATAATGCTATTTCTCATGAACAAAATTAATAGGTAAGCATCAAGCTGGGAAACGTTTGAAACAAATACATTGAAACAAGAAGATTAATATTCCTAATATGTAAAGAATTCACACAGATCAATAAGAAAAACCTTAAGACCCAAAATAGATAAAGGACAAATCTCTACAGAGGAAATACAAATGGTAGATCAACATATGTTAGGACATCTGGTCTCACTGGTTTTGAACAACATGCAAAGTGAAAGAGCCAGGGGACATCACTTCCCCTATCAAGTTAACAGAGACTCGAAATGATGGTTCAGAAAGGGTGTGGTGAGGTGGGATGTTATATGCTGCTCAGGAGAAGCCCAGGCTTTCTGGGACACAACCAGCTCATGTTCTTCAAGAGCTTCTAGAAATGTTCTTGAAGAGGTCATCAGAAATGTGGGACTTCATGTATATACAAAGATGGCCATAACAGAATACTGATTATAATAGAGCCAAAATATGTCAAGTTAGGAACATGGCTCAATAAATGTGGCTCATACATCCTGTGGAATATAGAGCCATTAAATATTTCATAGCATGGAAAAACTCTTAAGATACAACTTTAATAGAAAAAATAGGAAAATAGCACTACAAGTGATTTCATCTATTTTTTTAAAACTGGAAAAATTGGAAGAAAATACTTCAAATCCAAACTAAGTACCTCAGCAGCTAGGGGGGCAGCCACATACACCAGAGCTGGCGGGTTCAATCCAGCCCAGGCCTGTCAAACAGCAATGACAACTACAACCAAAAAATAGCCAGGCATTGTGGCAGGTGCCTGTAGGCCCAGCTACTTGGGAGGCTGAGGCAAGAGAATCACTTGAACCCAAGAGTGAGGTTGCTGTGAGATGTGATGACATAGCACTCTACCAAGGGTGACAGCTTGAGAGTGTGTCTCAAAAAAACAAACAAACTTTAATCCTCAAGTCAGTGATCTCAGGGAACTCTTATTATTTAAGGGTTTTGCCCCAGGTTTTCCAGAAAGAGTATATTTTCCTCTAGAGAAAGAAAGAATAGGGATGCTTCATAGATGCCCTCGGCCAAGGTCATTGACTTTGTGGTTTATTGTCATCGTACAGCAGGGACTCAGTCAGTGGACAAATGACATATCATATCATGTTTCCCTTTCTGCATTGGCTGCCAAAAAGCTAAGACCAAATATACTGGTTTACTAAAATAAATAATCATCTTGACATTGTGTTGAGTTTGTTTCACCACTTTGTTTTCATAGCCTTATAGTATGTATCTTTAATTAGAAACCACTTCAGATTCTTTTTTTATTTTGAAAGTAGTTAGAAATTCCACTGTAGTACCTATGAATGTTAGGAGGAGTCAGTAGAAGCATTGAACATATTTAGTTTTACTGACCCCCCTGTTAGCATTCTGGACTTTGAGCATATTTAATTTTACTGACACACACCCCCCCCCACCCCCGCCCAGTGTAATTGTTAGCACTCTGGACTTTGGGCAGATTTAGTTTTGACGTGTTCTTCAGCAGTGAGGGGTCTTTTGGAAGTGGTGTAGCCCTAGTACTGCTGGGCGTGTGCACACTTGTACAGACACATACGCGGGGGCCTGTGCACACACGCTGGTGTCTGCACCCATGGCTAAACCTTCACTCCCACTGCAGGAGGGCAGCCTTGGGGTTGAATCCTTCCATGCCCAACATTTACTTCAGAACTGTGTAGACTCATGCCTCAACTGTGCAGTTAGTTCCTGGTGTGGCCTGAATGGCAGGAGCTGCCTCACAGAGAATTCTATCTCTATTGTAAAATGAGGCAAAGCCTTATTCTAGACTGGCGGTTCTCAACCTGTGGGTCACAATCTCTTTATAACAATGAAAATACATCACGGCATTAGGAAAGTTGAGAACCACTGCTCTAGACCCTTAAGTCCAGTCCCATACATGTCGCATAATGGCTGCCGTACCATCCATTTTTCCTAAAGAAAATATATATAGGTATTCTAAGTTCTACTTATGAGGAAAAAAAAAGCTTGGATAAAACAACCTTTAAAACTAATTTTGAGCTCAGCAAGGTATATATCTCAAATGTGTGTGAGTTTTTCTGTCAGTTATATCAGTTATACCTCAGTAAAGCTTAATAAACAGAACATATCAAAACCCAGCTAACCCTGGGACCTGTTCAGGGATTTTTGCTTTCTTTCTGAATAAGGTGTTAAAAGTCTGCACACATTTCAGAGAATTTTCCCTATCAAGTTAATTTTCCCATCACTTCCATTACCAGGAAGGGAAACTTAAGGTATGTAATAAGCCTTAGTTTTTATGATTCAATACATGCAAATAATGTATTAAATTAAAAGGAAAACCCACCAAGGCTTTCTTGCATTGGGGTGTTCTGTGCCTTTCTTTCTAGATGTGAAAGGTGATAATTATATCATGTGGTTGACCGAGAGTTGGGGGTTCGCACAGGCCTGCCTTTAAATTATGTTGCTCCCGGTGGTTAGCTCTGTGAGTTTTTCAGTGACATTTAGCTCCTCCTTTGTAAATATTCACAACAGTGGTAGCGGATGGACACACGTTTACTGTGCCAGTGATGGGGCTGGGTGCTTCCTGGCTCATGTCATCCGTCGCCGCCTCACTGGGGTGGGTGTTCCATGGACTCCTGTGGCCAATGGGGAAATTGAGGCACCAAATCTCCACAACAATACAAAATTGTTTGCTAAAGTTCATCTAGCTTGTAAGTGGCAGAGCCAGATTCCAACCCAGGGAACTTGACCTTGGAGCTGGTATTCTTAACCACCCAACCCTGGCTGGTGACATTTGCATTAAACATCACCCTGAGGATTGGGTCAAGTGGACAGGGAAAGCTACTGACTCCCCTTCACCCTCAACTCAAGGAAAGTTATCCTAAGGGCAGGAAATGTTATAATACCCCTTGTGTGACTTGAATAACATCCCAAGAAAAGTGAGAAACCAGCACCAAAGCTGAAGGAATTCTAGGAAGGAGACTGGTTCTGAAGGACACAGCACTCCCTGAAAATTAATAACCTAAGGGATGGCTCAACTCAGCTGCGAATACACCACACCATTGGTGCCCAGGCCAGTTCTATACATTCCCTAGACCTTGACTGTATGCAGTGGATCAGTAGTTGCTGAGGTCCATCTCACTGTAATTGAAACCCCAGAAATTAGTGTAGCTGAGGACAAACCAGAATGCTGCCTCTGTGGTCCTCCAGCCAGATGAGATTCTGCTTGGAGCCCTGGCACTTGGTGTGGTCCTTTCTTAAGATCTCCCTGTGAGCCCATTGCAACCTCTACTTCTACTCACTTGCAAACTCAGCTTACATACTTGAGCCCCTTCCTGAGTTCTTGAGGCTATGGCATGTTAGATTCGGGAAGATAGCAACTCAAGCCCTATGGGAGATTTTTCTTTTGTTGTTCACCAGCTAACAAACATCCTTTCAATAAACTGTCTTCCTGCTTCCCTCAGGCAGAGGGTCTTCTTTATATGAAGGCTTCTGACTGATGAGGGCCCCTCCTCCTCACAGAGAGAGAACTGCTCAGGAGAGTGGCCTTGGAGAGGGCACCTGCTGTCCTGCTGACTGATCAGTGCCCTTTGCTTGGTGCCATGTCACCTCCCTGATCCACCTTGGTCATGATAAATGGGTTGTATAAGAGAGATTCAGGGAAAAGGTGAGATTTTAACATTTCACTAAGGAGAGCCTATAATTTAAATCAGAGGATAGAGCAGGAATTATGGGTTTGGAACCAGGAATCTTCACACATTCCTTCACTTGGTCTTTCCATTAAGATTAAGCATCTGCCTCTTCTTAGGCTCTGCTCATTGCTGAAGATATGGACACAGAGTCTTTCAAGAAGCTTCCAGTCTATGGGGAGACATACAGATACAACCAAATGCTGTGGGTGCTATAGGCTTTACAGAAGAGCTCACAGAAGGTACTGAGGGCGCCGTTGCCCAGATCCAGCAGGAGTAATCTTGGAGGATGTCTTGGAGCAGGTGGCACCTAGGTTTAATTTTTCAAGATGATGATGAATTAGACAAATGATGGGAGATAAGAAAGACGATGTAGACCGGAAGGTAGCACACACAGGTCCCCAGCAGGAGAAGTGTTAGGTGTGATTTTGTGTGTATCAGACTACAGAGATGGTAAGAAGAAACAGACCCATGAAGGATCTTAAATATTAACAAATTGAATTTTATCATGAGAACAGGAAGGAATGGCCAAGAGGAAATAACATGATCAGATGTGAATTTTATGACGGGTTCCTCTGGCGGGAGCATAGGAAATAATCTGGAGACAACTTTTGGTTAAATGTGGCCCATTAAGTATGTATGTATCTTTGGTCCCTCACAGACCCACGGACATGATGATAACATAAATAAGGAGGCATCAGTCCACATGCACAAAGAGAATGGGAGAAAAGGCTCAGCAGGCGAGGGATGTCAGCTCAGTACTGTGGGGAGTCAAGTGGATGGGAGGTGGATGGAAGAGTGACACCCGCCCACTGAACCAGAGACAGGTGGTCCCTGCTCTGCAGCATAGAAGGGGAGATGCCACTAGAGACAAGCTGACTCCCACTGGATGATGTGGAAAGGCTCAGGAATCAAGGTGCCAGGTACCCTTGAATGTGCAGACTTTGGGAAGGGCTGAAACAGAAGAACCAATTGATTCTTCATCAGGAATCATTACATAAACTTCTAGGTATGCTCCCCTCCCCTGCCACAGAGAAGAAATCAGCCCCCATCCTAACCCCAACAGAAGCCCCTAAAGGCTCTTTCTCTGAGCTGAACCAGAAACATTCTGCCTCTGGTGTCTGGCAAGGTGAGGGTGATGGGCACGGTACCATATTCCAGTGACAGGAGCAAAGGAAGAGCCACATACTGAAGGTGAGATTACTGCTCAGCACCCAGAAACGGGAGCCAGACCTATACTCTTTAGGCAGGAAATTGGAGGAGTAGAGGAATCCTTTTAGGGGAAATGGATCAGCTCAAAAGAAAAATCTTACATGGCAATGACCTTGGAAATCCCCTGAGAGATTGCTAGATCCCTGCCTGATCATTGTGCAGGGAGGTCCTGAAGGTGACAACGGTCTTTTCTGGTCAGCACTTCAGCCCCTCACTCACGTTTGTATGAACAGCAGATGGTCACAGGATGCTTGGCAGAGAATGTAAAGAAACCAAAGCAAGAAAGCAGGACACAAAGGAACTTAGAGAAACCCGGTGTGGAGCACATGGGAAATGTCAAGAAAATGAGAAGCAACAGCCTCGGGTCTGAGGAAGTTAT
The DNA here is from genome assembly GCA_963574575.1 of Galagoides demidoff. Taxonomy (NCBI): domain Eukaryota; kingdom Metazoa; phylum Chordata; class Mammalia; order Primates; family Galagidae; genus Galagoides; species Galagoides demidoff. The sequence continues at coordinate 9,647 of CAUYQV010151278.1, read as the reverse complement.
TGCACCCGTGGAACAAGAACAGCATGCTGTAAAAAAGGAACACTTGGAGAACACAGAGGAGCTGTTGGAAATAAAGAAAAATAGCAAAAACAAAAAAGTGCAGTGAAATAGTGGCAACATAATATTGAGGAAATCTCCCACAAAACAGAATAAAACTATAATAGAGGGAATAAAGTAGGAAGAAAACAATTAAGAAAATTAGAGGACTGGTCTGTGAAATCTAAAACCCAGATAAATTAGACTTACAAAAACACAGCAAAACAGAACATAGAAAAGGAGGTGATGTTATCATAGAAAAAAAATCCAAGATGTCCAGCTCACAGATAAGGGGTATCTGCTTTTTCTTTTTTCTTTTTTTTTTTTTTTTTTGAAGTTTTTGGCCAGGGCTGGGTTTGAACCCACTATGCTACCTCCAGTATACAGGGCCAGTGCCCTACTCCTTTGAGCCACAGGCACTGCCTGGGTATCTGCTTTGAAAGAACTCACTGAGTGCCCATCACAAAGAATTTAAATCTTTGAATGCCATTCCCCACACAAAGCCAGAAATCCTTGGAGAAGCTTTGGATCTTTCTAAGTCTAGGAAAGGAAATGCCCAAGATGAAATATTGTTTCAATGTTGCTGAAACCAAACAGCAGCACAGTCCTTAAAGTCTGCTTGGGCCTTGTCAGTAGAACTCAGGGGCCAATTTGGAGTGATTCCCAATAGCTAGAGATAGAATGACTTGAACATCACTTAGAATAATGAACTGTAAGGCACCGGACGTGTTTCAGACCATAGGTCTGTTATAGGGGAAGAGAGTCTGGCTGCCTGTCACTGTTAATATGTAGAGGTGGAGATGGGTCCACTGAACTTTGTCAAAAGGCCTGAGATTCTGGAGAACAGTGAGAGTCGCCTCTCCAAGACTGTTTTGTTCTTTTATTTTCAAAATCACAGTTTTATCCATAAAGATTCAAAGCAAAGACCACACTAATTCTTATTTTAAATAACAATCAGTACAATTCAGTGACAAACTATATTATAACATTTCTGATTCAAAAGTTAATTTCCTAAATCAATCTTCCTAAAGCAAAGACCACAATCACCATTATTGTAAATAGTAACACAACTCAGTGACAATTTATTCCAATATTTCCAATTTAAAAGTTAATTCCCTAAACCAGCAGTTCTCAACCTATGGGTCGCAACCCCCTTTGGGGGGTCGAACAACTCTTTCCCCTTTCACAGGGGTTGCCTGAGACCATCGGAAAACACATATTTCCAATGGTCTTCGGAACTGAGACACCGCTCCTCATGTGTGGGAGTCACCACAACATGAGGAACTGTATTAAAGGGTCGCGGCATTAGGAAGGTTGAGAACCACTGCCCTAAACTAAGATGGGCATCTTTAGGGTGAGAGTTAAATTTATAAAACAGTAAGAATGAAAGACAGGAGGTGAAGGTCACTTAGGACATAAACTGACCAGACCAGCTGTGTCATGTCCGCCCCAGCCTGACTGGCTCCGTCTCATTCTCACAACACGTGCTTTCAGTAAGATTCTGTAAAAAAGAACTCTTTGGCTGCCTTGGAAAGATGTCAGGGAACCAACTCATTATTTTGAAAGCTGGTAAATAATAAGAATTAAGCATTTGTTTTGTCTTTCTTGTAAAACTGTAGCTCAGGTAATCAAACAGTTGGTGAGAGGAGGTTTCCTTTTATCCTAGTATTTCAGCTAATAGAAAAGGAATGAAAACAAATGAGAACCTTGTCGTGTTGTGTCACCCAGTAAAATAGAGGATCCAGGCCAAGGTCATTGATCACTGCTTACGTATGTCACAGAGAAGAGTGACAAGCAGCCATTGGTGCCTCCTGCTGGGGGTGCGCACCACCACCTGTGAGGCCCTGTTGCCCAATTCTCTCTCCTGCTGGCAGAAACCAGGCAGTAAAAAGCTAGTTTCTTATTTTTCTACTGTTGAAGTCAGAAATGAATATTTTAAGCAGAGACTCCGTTTACACTGAGTGCAGGTGAGAGAGGACGCCCAGGAAGGGTGAGATCCAGGAGAACAGGCCTACTCAAGGAGACCCCAAGGATACAGCTGTGGGGTCCTCCCCATGGTGACTCAGCTCTTAGGAATTTGTGGACTTAACTTCCTAGGACCTGGAAATGTCTACTTCTGTGAAATCCTGTAGTTCTGCTGGGGCTGGAGCAGCTTCTCCAGCTTGATTCCAACTGACCAGTGAGAAAGGTACCCGTGGGCTGAAACTTTTTGACTGAAGATAAAAAGGGAAAGACCAAGCCAATGGGAGTGTGGCCATTTTGAGATTTTTATATTTGCTATAGCTCCACCAGCTGAGTAAAGCCTTTTTCCTCTTAAATACGGTGTTTGGGTTTCGTTCTCTCCATTGGGCCTCATCTTCCCACCCAGGGACTGGTGTAAAGGCTTTTGTAAGTGATGGGTGAAATATTTAAATGAGTGATCCGGTGCCTGCACGTTAAAGTTTCTGAATTTCTGCCCGGAAGGAATGTTGAAGGTTCAGCCTGGCTGTCAGTCTGTCAGGGGGACAGCACCCCTCAGGTCCAGGGTGGGGTTGGTTCTGGAGAGTCTGCAGCAGCTGCCCTTCCTGCCTGCGGAGGTCCTGGTGGCCAGGAGCGTCTCTTCTCACTTTTGCAGGATTTCAGGGACTACGGCCACATGGGCTCAGAGATAATAAGTCCAGATCCCACCATGTCTTAATTTGGAAAGAAAGATAGCACAGAACGCATAGGAAACGTGGAGAGAATGATCAGCAATAGCCTCCCCCACAGCTGACCCTGAGCAAGAGCCAGCACAGGGTATGTGAGGGCATTGGCCCTGCTGGGCTCAGTCCCACCAGGAAGCCCAGGGGGCAGTGGGGACCTGGCCTGGAGGGTGTCCTGCCCAGCAACAGCCCCCTTTGGATGAGGGTCAGTCCTGGGGTGCGCTGGTCATGCTGAGGGTACTCTCTGGCCCGAGCACTGCTGTTAGGGTAGAGCTGTCCACAGGTCCCCAAGTGAGTGGTGGTCTCCTGGATGTAGCCAGTAAGTGGCAGAGCTCAGAGAACCAGATAATCCTGGCCCCAACACAATGCTCAGATCAGCTGCCCTACATCTGGTCTTGGGGGTGTTTTTCAAAGCTTGGATTAGGATCTTGGTTGGGAGGACAGGCTGTCCCAGCTGGACTTGCCCAGTCAAGTGGGTGGTGACATAGGTATTGTGTTTTGGGAGAGCAGGCACTCTGGGGTCTGGGCCATGCACTGGTCACTCTGGCTCGATGCACCCCAAAAATAAATGGGGATGCTTGTGCTCCTGGCTGGAACCTGGATTCAGCCCTGAACTGGCCTGTTCCCAAGTTCAGCATCTTCTAAAGCTCTCTCTTAAACACGGCTTATTCTGCTCTTTGCCTGGAAGCTTTGGTGAAAATGCTGACAGTCATCCTTGACCCTGGTTGCACATTAAGGTCACCTGGGGAACTTTAAAAATACTGATGCCTCTCTCCCCTCCCCAGAGTGAGGGAAGTAATTGGTCTGTGGTGAGTCCTGCAGGGGGAGCGTTAACAATCTCCCCAGGTGTTTCTAATGAGCAGCTACAGCTCATAAGAAAGTTCTAAAAGCGTAAGCCGGAAGTCTCTATTGCAAGCAAGTATTATTTTAGCAATCAGGAAGGAATTTCTCACTTCTTTATAAAACCCCACCCACTGAGTTGGAGGAAGGAGAAGCAATCGAGGGCTGTGTGAGGGGCACTTTTGCCTGCAGGCCTCCCACGGAATAGACTTACACGGGAGTGTAATTGAAGTGATCGATTAAGAGTGGGCATCCCTTGGCTCTGTCAACCTGCCCAGAAGCTTCATTTCCACATTTATAAAATGGGCATATTTGTGTTAACCTGAGCGAATGCCAGTAAGCTGGGCACCTATTTTAATTGGGGACCTAGTGCAGCCACACACAAACCCTTTTCCCCTTTTCCTCCCCCTCTCCTCCTAAGACACAGACACAAAGGATCTGGCCAGCCCACCCCCCAGAAGGTCTAGCTGAAAGACCCTAATCTGACTGGCAAGCTGTGGGATTTTACCCACCTCATACTGCCCCTTTTAAAAGGGGTCTCTATTGCCCCTGGGCTCAGATGCCACCTTTGCACTGCCCAGGCAGGTCACTGTCTCCTTTGAATAAACGTGGCCTGAACAACTCCTCTGTGGTCTCATCTCTGGGTGCCATCATTTACACCTTTCACTTATAGCAGATGCGAGGGTAGCTAGATGGGCCCACAGTGGTTCCATGCTCTGGGCCACGGCACAGCGGCTTTAGCCGACCAGGGGATGCTGGATTTTCTGTGCTGTGTTGTCCTGGTCAGCCGATGCCATGGCAGGGAGACATTTGAGGGTCCAGACTCAGGAGGGGAGGTCTTCCTTCCCCGCTTTTCCTCCCTGCTCACTCAGCCCCAACCACAGACTCTGAAACCTGGCAGTCAGGCAAGTGCTAAGTGAAAAGGCGCCTCCACTCAGAGAGTGATGGCTGCGTAATTAGGACAGAAGAATGTGTAGCTGGGCCATTTACAAACTTCACAGGATGCTTGCCCTCCCAAACAATGAGCTAAGCAGGAGCCCCCTGGAGGTGTTTTTAATGGGGCTGAGCAGCAGGAGGGTTTGCAGAGCTGTTTTCTCTGCTCCCAGGGGTTCAGTTTCTGTTTTGGTGTAGCACGGAATCTATTGGTCTTCCAGAACGGAATTTGTTGTTATTAATAACACAGCATCATCAGAGATGGAGCAAAGGCAGGCAGCAAGGAAGCAGGAATCCTGCTATTTAGAGGGGGCGGCTTGTTTAGAGATATCCTGCCCAGCCCCCACAGTAGGTCAGTTCTGCAGACATTGGGGGATCCAGGTCCTGACAGTGCAGTCGCAATCTGAAGTCGGTTCTGCCTTGGAGACCTTACTGTTTAGTGCTCGATGCCAGGGACGCCAGCAGTCCATTTCACTACAAACAACACAGGGCGTAAATACAGCCTGTCCCAAGGGTTGCCCCTAAAGTCTCCATACATATAGAAAATGGGAAATTGTAGCTAAATGTATTTTTATTTATAAAATATCCATTATAATTTTTTTTATTAAATCATAGTTGTGCACATTAATGCTATCATGGGGTACAGTGTGTTGTTTCCATATACAATTTGAAATATTCTTATCCAATTGGCCAACATAGCCTTCATGTCATTTTCATAGTTGTTATGTTAAGACATTTATATTCCACACTTAGAAAGATTCACATGTACCCTTATAGGATACCATTATAAAATTTTACAAAATATTGACAAAATATTCCCTATGTGTTGGCTACCTCTTTGTAAAATTTTGTAATAAATATTTTGCAAATAAAGGTCATTGAGCTTCAATTTCCCATCTCTTCTATGTAGGATGACTTTGGGGGCAATTCTTGGGCCACCCTATATAAGGAAGGTGGACACCTGAGCTTGGAGGGAAGGAGGAATGTGCAGGAAAGGTATTTGCCCCACAAAACATCTCATGTTAGGGATGGGTTTAAAGGAAAAGGAATTACGGTAGAAGGATTTTCATGAACTATGGCAGAAAGGAGAGAAAAGGGAAGTGTGGTGGAGAACAGCAAGAGGGATGGGTGTGGCTGGAGCCAGGGATGGGGAGAGACTGAGCAGGGACCAAACACTCAAAACCCTTTCCTGAGTTCAGGAGCCAAGACCTGAATCCACCTCTCTCTAAGTTTTTATTTTGAAACGTCCAAACCTATAGGAAAGTTTCAAGAATAATACAGTAAATAACTGGACACCCAACACATGGATCCCCAACTTGCTAACAGGTGCCACATGGGCCTTCTCTCCCTTCTGGATTTTTTTCCCAGAACTTTGAATGTAGGTTACAGACATCATGAGTCCATAGGAGAAGAAGACTTTGTTCTACATAACCACAAGGTCATCATCACACCCATGGACCTCAACACTGATAGTATATTGGATGCATTATATGACACTTGATCTATGGTTAAATTTTTGGAATTATCCCCCAAATGAACTTTCTAGATCTTCTGTTCTCCACGCAGAGTCTGATCAAGGAAGACACATGGCATTTGGGGACATTGATTCTTTAGTCTCTTTTAACGTAGAACAATCTCCACCTTTTTGTTGTTGGGATTAATATTTAAGTGCAGGGAGGGTGGTGCCTGTGGCTCAAAGGAGTAGGGCGCCGGCCCCATATCCCAGAGGTGGCTGGTTCAAACCCAGCCCTGGCCAAAAAATTGCCCAAAAAACCCCCCAAAACATATATTTAAGTGCAGGCCTATCACTGTGGACTGTCCCTTGAAGTGGATTTGTGTAATTGTTCTCTCAGCATTAGATTAAACATTTTTGACAAAAGTAGCACATTGTGGAAGTCACAACCTTCCCATTGCATCATGTCACAGGGCTTGTGGTGCTCTCTAGTCTCAGCATTGCTGGGCCAAGTTGTTCATTTGGGTGTGTCTCCACAATCTCTCCACCTTCAAGGGCACATTCCTCTTTATAATTAACAGTAATTTTACAGTTCTGTCTTTCATTCTCCACTTATAGACTGGCATTCTTCTCTAAAGAAAAAATTCCCATCCCTTTTTAAAAAATACCATCACTGTAGACTTTAATTCAATGTTTTAGGATTCATTAATATCATTAAGCTTCTTGGTACTCAGATCATCCCAAGTTGGGCCAGTGGAAACCCCAGCCAGCCAGCTTGTGTGACCTTGATGGGTCCTTACTTAACTTTGCAGGTTTTCTGCCTCACTTTGTGCTTTCCTGCCCCAGACGTGGAACTCAGCACTCCTTTGAGGAGCCTTAGTTCCTTTTAATGAGGAATAATAATTAGAAACCAAGGTCCGTGTGCCAGACTGCTTCATCACTGCAGAAACTCAATGTTTCCAGGCCCTTTATGTGGAATGTGCTAAGAAATGTGTGTTTTTTAAACGTGACAGTAGCACCAGTTCTTCTCAGAATCGTTCTTCACTTCTGTCCATTCCATATTCTCACACTGATTCTCAAATATTTACTTGTTTGCTCTGTCCTACAATATACATAAAGTTATTCCCAGATTACTGTATAAGTAACACCACCAATGACAGCAAACTTACTAGGTAAAGTGTAAGATTTGGGGGAGTTATTTTCTTTCTTAGTATATATTCCTCTAAGGGTACTGTGTTAAGAATTACTTGAATTTATTATTTGTATGTATAGTTATGTTTTAAATGTGTACAGATTAATTTATTTGTATACAATTTCAGGGTTTGTTTTTTCATCTTCAATTTCAGTTTTTAGACTTTAAAATACTTACATTTCGAAAGTCAATCTGGCATAAAATCGTTTACCTAGCCACTCTCCTAGGGATGGGCACTCTGGTAGTTACAGTATTTAGGTATCACAAGTAGAGATGTGGTGAATTATTCTAATTATGGGTGTGTCTTCTGGGTAAACTCCTTGAAAATGCAGTGGCTGCATTAAGCTGCCTTGTCACATCCCCTTCCACACTGGCTGTGCCAGTTGAGTTTTCATTGGTGCTGTTGGAGAATAGATTTGAGAGGAGAGAGGTCGGACAGAGGAGGATGGGTGTGGAAGCTACTGCACTGTCCAGGGGGTGACAGCTGGTATCAAAACCAGGAACAACAGCACAATGTGGGGGGCAGAGACTTGGTCCTGGATTAGACGTGAGCAGCAAAGGGATAAAAGCATCAGAAGGACATAGGAATAAGAAGATTCCCAGGTGATTGGGCACAGGGCAGCTGGCACTTTAGTGTTTACGTAAGGGTAGGAAATAGGAAGAAGTAGATATATGTGTGTGTACATGTGTCTGTACATGCATGTGCCTGTGTGTGTGTACATGTGTCTGTACACACGTGTGCCTGTGTATGCGTATACATGTGTCTGTACACACATATACCTGTCTGGGTGTGTATACATGTGCCTGTGTGAGTGTGTGTTCATGTGTCTGTACACACATGTGCCTATGTGGGTGTGTGTTCATGTGTCTCTACACACGTGTGTCTGTGTGGGTTTGTGTACATGTGTCTACACACGTGTGTCTGTGTGGGTTTGTGTACATGTGTCTGTACACACGTGTGCCTGTGTGTGTACATGTGTCTGTACACATGTATACCTGTGTGGGTGTGCACATGTGTCTGTACACACGTATACCTGTGTGGGTATGTGTTCAAGTGTCTATAACACATGTGTGCCTGTGTGAGTGTGTGTACATGTGTCTACACATGTGTGCCTGTGTGTGTGTACATGTGTCTGTACACACATGTGCCTGTGTGGGTTTGTGTACGTGTGTCTACACATGTGTGCCTGTGTGTGTGTACATGTGTCTGTACACATGTATGCCTGTGTGGGTGTGTGTACATGTGTCTACACACGTGTGCCTTTGTGGGTATGTGTCCATGTGTCTCTGCACACATGTGCCTATGTGGGTGTACATGTGCCTGTATATACACATGCCTGTGTGAGTGTGTGTACATCTGTCTGTACACACGTGTGCTTGTGTGTGTGTGTACAAGTGTCTGTACACATGCGTGCCTGTGTGGGTATGTGTTCATGTGTCTATAACACATGTGTGCCCATGTGGGTGGGTGTTCATGTGTCTATAACACATGCGTGCCTGTGTGGGTGTGTGTTCATGTGTCTCTGCACACATGTGCCTGTGTGGGTAAGTTTTCATGTGTCTCTGCACACACGCGTGCCTGTGTGGGTGTGTGTACATGTGTCTCTGCACACACGTGTCTGTGTGGGTGTGTGTACATGTGCTTATACACACGTGTGCCTATGTGGGTGTGTGTACATGTGTCTGTACACACATGTGCCTGTGTGGGTGTGTGTACATGTGTCTACACACGTGTGCCTGTGTGAGTGTGTGTACATGTGTCTGTACACATGTGTGCCTGTGTGTGTATACATGTGTCTGTACACACGTGTGCTTATGTGGGTGTGTGTACATGTGTCTGTACACATGTGCCCGTGTGGGTGTGTGTACATGTGTCTGTACACACATGTGCCTATGTGGGTGTGTGTTCATGTGTCTTTAACACACGTGTACCTGTGTGGGTATGTGTTCATGTGTCTGTACACACGTGTGCCTGTGTGGGTGTGTGTTCATGTGTTTCTGCACATGCGTGCCTGTGTGGGTGTGTGTACACGTGTGTCTATACACACGTGTGCCTGTGTGGGTGTGTGTATATGTGTCTGTACACACGTGCTTGTGTGGGTGTGTGTACATGTGTCTGTACACACATGTGCCTATGTGGGTGTGTGTTCATGTGTCTGTACACACATGTGCCTATGTGGGTGTGTGTTCATGTGTCTATAACACACGTGTACCTGTGTGGGTATGTGTTCATGTGTCTGTACACACGTGTGCCTGTGTGGGTGTGTGTACACGTGTGTATAGACACACGTGTGCCTGTGTGGGTGTGTGTACATGTGTCTGTACACACATGTGCCTGTGTGGGTGTGTGTTCATGTGTCTATAACACACATGTACCTGTGTGGGTATGTGTTCATGTGTCTGTACACACGTGTGCCTGTGTGGGTGTGTGTTCATGTGTCTTTGCACACGTGTGCCTGTGTGGGTGTGTGTACATGTGTCTCTGTACACGCGTGTCTGTGTGGGTGTGTGT
>CAUYQV010151276.1:0-32571 GCA_963574575.1 Galagoides demidoff | reverse complement strand
GCATCACAGCTCATAGCAACCTCCAACTCCTGGGCTCAAGCAAGTCTCCTGCCTCCGCCTCCCAAGTAGCTGGGACCACAGGCGCCTGCCACAACGCCCGGCCATTTTTTGGTTGCAGCTGTCATTGTTGTTTGGCGGGCCCGGGCTGGGGATTCGAACCCGCCACCTTAGGTGTACGTGGCTGGCGCCTTAGCCGATTGAGCCACAGGCGCCTAGCCTATTTCTCTGTTTTAATTTCTCTACAGTATAAATATCAGTAATTAGCTCATAAAAACAGAAGCACTTTGGGATCCTCAAAATGATTTAAGCATTTAAAGGGGTGTTGAGGCTGTCTTCCTCAATGAGGATGTGCAAGTCCCTTCTCCACATCCTCACTCGTGTGCTCCGGCTGCGCCCTCTGCTCCTGTGCATGTGGATGTCCTGGCACATCTGGCCAGTGTTCTGCATGCCCTTGTTAAAGCATGAGCTCTTGAAACCCATATGTGTTTTCTGTCTCTAGAGATCCTGCAGATGTGTCTTCAGAGAGTGACAACGCCATGACCTCCAGTACTGTGAGCAAGCTTGCTGAAGCCCGGAGGACGACCTACCTCTCAGGACGATGGGTCTGTGACGATCACAATGGAGACACCAGCATCAGCATCATAGGACCTTGGATCAGCCTTCCTAACAACGGTGACTACTCCGCCTATTACAATTGGGTGGAAGAGAAGAAAACAACACAGGGGCCTGGTGAGATGCAGAATATTCTTTGAAAATTTATGTACCCGTGTATGTATATGTGCACATGAGATAAAATTTACATAACAGAATTAACAGTTTTAAAGTGAACAATTTAGTGGCATTTAGTACAATCACAGCATTGTGCAGCTATCATCCAAAACATTTCCATCACCCCAAACAGAAAGTACAGGGCATGAAAGTGTCACAGTCCCCATTCTCCCATCTCCCAGCCCCTTTCCCTCATGTGCTCTCTGTCTCTGTAGATGGGATGTTTCTGGCGCCTTATCTAAGTGGAGTCACAGAGCAGTGCCATTGTGTCTGGCATCTTTTACTGTAGCATGCTGTTTTCAAGGTTAATCTACCCTAGAGCATATTTCAATTTTTCATCCCTCTTATGGCTAACTAAGAAGTCTGTTGTATGGATATGCCACATTTTGTATATTTATCTTATTACTTTGTGGGCTGAAAATATTTTGTATTTTACTATTCTTTTGTTTTTGTTTGTTTCTCCAGTTGCTTATGGAAGCAACAGATTTTTTAGATATTTTACCTTTTTGGGGTTGATTTGTTTTGTTTATATAAAAAGATAATACTTGAAGTATATTTGCCCACTGAGTCTTGCTTTTAGATTATATCTTTGCAGTGTGTTTGTCTTGGTCCTAAATGGAGATTGAAATAACCCTGCGGAAAAATCCTTTAAAATCCCTGCAGTAGGCTGGGCATAGTGGCTCACCCCTGTCATCCTAGCACTCTGGGAGGTCAAGGTGGGGGTATTGCCTAAGCTCAGGAGTTCAAGACCAGCCTGAGCAAGAGTGAGACCCTGTTTCTACTAAAAAATGAAAACTGAGGCAAGAGGATCACCTGAGCCCAAGAGTTTGAGGTTGCTGTGAGCTATGATGCCATAGCACTCGACCCAGGGCACAGAGTGAGACTCTCTCAAAAAAATAAAATAAAACTGCAGTTCCTCTTTGGAGAAGGATTGTTCACTTAATCAGTTACAGACATTTAGTGAGCACATGCCTATGCCATGCACATTGCTGGACATGATGATACAAAGGTGACCAAGACAGATGTTGCCTGAAAAGGGCAGCAAACAGTAAATGGCAGAGGTCAGTGTCCACTGAGCACTCTGGAAGGACCTCATAGCACCCCAGGGGCAGGGGTATAAGTGTGTGATTATCAAGAATGTAATGATAAAACTGTAAACCATAAGATCTTGGTTTGTTAGCGTGTTTGTTGAAATAAAAGTTGCTGTGTATGTGATCATGTTTTCATCGTACCTTAGACATGGAGCATAACAACCCTGCACACACCATCAGTGCTGCTCTGTGCTACGCCACTCAGCTGGTCAACATCTTGTCTCACATGCTTGATGTGAATCTGCCCAAGAAGCTGTGCAACAGGCAAGTAATCGGAGGTGGTGATAGCATCTTGATCATGGATCTCTCAACTTTCTGTGGTGTTCTTATTTATTCTGATTAAACCAAAACAAAAATTAAGTATTACCAAGACAGAGAAGGTCTAACTGGAATATTAAGATTAATTTTAAAAGCCTTATGTGCAAGTTTGTTATGTTACAATTCTGTGTGAAGTCTGAGAAGACCACACAGAATACAAAAGGAAAAGGTGTTCAGGGGTGTGTTGCTGGTCTTCATGTGTAGGAACTGTGTAAATTGTAACAATTGAATTTTTTTTTTCATATTTTCGATAAAAACCTCATGTAGTTTAAAACTGAAACAAACCAAAATGCCCAGACACAGTGGCTCACACCTGTAATCCTAGCACTCTGGGAAACCAAGGTGGGTGGATTCCCCAGAGCATGACCCCGTCTCTAAAAATTGCCAGGCATTATGGCAGGTGCCTGTGGTCCCAGCTACTCAGGAGGCTGAGGCAAGAGAATTACTTGATCCCAAGAGTTGGAGGTTGCTGTGAGCTGTGACTCCACAGTACTCTATCCAAGGTGACAAAGTGAGACTCTGTCTCAAAAAACTAAAAAAATAAATAAATAAAGATAAGTAGTCTCCCCAGTTTTCACTTAAGACCTGTCTACCACCCTATTATTCTTGGGTTTCAAGCAAATATAAACATGCTAGCACTACTGCTCCCCACCCTCACCCCTCATTAAACACAGATGGTAGCATGCTTTACTATAACATTTCTTTTTTTGAGACAGAGCCTCAAGCTTTCCCCCTGGGTAGGAGCTCACAGCAACCTCCAACTCCTAGGCTCAAGCGAGTCTCTTGTCTCAGCCTCCCAAGTAGCTGGGACTACAGGCACCTGCCACACGCCTGGCTATTTTTTGGTTGCAGCCATCATTGTTGTTTTTGGCAGACCCGGGCTGGATTCGAACCCGCCACCTTAGGTGTATGTGGCTGGCGCCTTAGCCACTTGAGCCACAGGCACCGAGCCTACTATAATGTTTTATACTTTGCTTTTTAAGTTGTTTCTCTGACAAATATTTGTGAGGTGCCTCTGTGTGTCACAGACGATTTCAGGCACTGGGGGCTACGCTGGCGACAAAAACAAATCCTACTGGGACTTAGATTTTAATGGAAGACACAGTAATAAATCAGCACATATCAGATAGTGGTGAGTGAGGTGGGGAACGTTAAAATAGGGTGAGAGGTCAGGATTGTGGCAGCAGGGAGGAGCTTGCTATGTTTGAGTAGGAGGGGTCTGTGGTCACTGGGGGACATGAGGGACGCTGCAGGCAAAGAAAATGGCGGGTGCACAGCCCTGGGGAGAGGAACAAGGGTGGAGAGGAAGGTTGAGGTGCAGATCTTGTGGGACCTCACGGGGCCATGTATCCCTTCATCTGTCATCTGCATGAAGTGGACATTTACTGAGTTTTTCTATCTATAAATATATCAAGATCTTACCAGTCCCCTGTTGATGCTTCAGGTAATGATCTTTTACATTCACCATTTCATTAATGTGTAAATATTTGCATAGAATTAATTTCCTGAAGTGGAATTGCTTGGTCCAAGGGCATATGCAGTTATAATTTGTCTAGATGCAGTGAAATTTACTTCACTGGGGAGTAGTTCTTAGAAAATCTCTGATAGGTTCGGCACCTGTAGCTCAAGCAGCTAAGGTGCCAACCATGTACACTAGAGCTGGCAGGTTCGAATCCAGCCCAGGCCTGCCAAACAACAATGACAACTACAACCAAAAAATAGCTAGGCATTGTGGCAGGCACCTGTAGTCCCAGCTACGTGGGAGGCTGAGGCAAGAGAATCAATCACTTAAGTCCAGGAGTTGGAGGTTGCTGTGAGCTGTGATGCCATGGAACTCTATGCTGGGCGATGGCTTGAGGCTCTGTCTCAAAAAAAAAAAAATACCCGAAAATCTCTGATAAATGCAGTTTACTGAGGAGGCAAAGGACACAGGGTGTGTTTTACAGCTCAATGGACATTTTAACATAGACTTTCTAAAAAAAAAAAAAACCAAAACTATGTAAATTATGTCTGTTTTACAGTGAATTTTGTGGGGAAAACCTTAGCAAGCAGAAATTTACTCGAGCAGTGAAGAAATTGAATGGAAATATTCTTTACCTTTGTTTTTCTCAGGTACGGAAAATATGTTCTGAACTAATTTTTAATTTATAACATAGTTGAAAGTATTAATCAAGTCTTTGCTTTTTCTAGCATGTAAATTTAGATCAATTACAACCACTGCATACCCTCAGGAATCTAATGTACTTGGTCAGTCCAAACTCCGAACACCTAGGCAGGTAAGAAGGGTATTTGTTACTTGTCTCTACATGTTGTGTTGTGACTGTTTTTAAGTAGAGTTGTACATGTGGGTGGAGTATCAGGGGCCTCTTCCCTGATCCCAGACTCACAAAGGGCAAAATAATACAGTCCCATACAAAAAGAAATAATAACTAATCATATCTGAAATTTTATTGTCCTTTTGCAATCATTTTCAGAGAAAATTAATATCAAAGATTTTTAATGCCCAAAATACAATAGACATGCCCAAAGTAGGGCTTTCCCCTGGCCTCCCTTCTCTCCAGAAGACCCCAGGCCATTTCTGAGAAGCTTCACCTATTCATTCCCCAGCACTGCCCAGCTGTGCGCCTGTTTCTTCCCCAGCGCTGCCCAGCTATGCGCCTATTCATTCCCCAGAGCTGCCCAGCTGTGTCCTTGTTCATTCCCCAGTGCTGCCCAGCTGTGCACCTGTTTCTTCCCCAGCGCTGCCCAGCTATGCACCTTGTCCATTGTAACAATTCTTCACAATTCTCTTTTTATTACTGACTTAATCTGGTCATCATTTGTTGGTGATAAAGGCTACTAGAGGTTTGTGGCATGAACTAGGTTGAAATCCTTCAGCTTAACAAATCGTGAACAAAAATAACATCCAGGGCTTGGTCTGTGGAATCTTTTCATTCTCTCAACCCATGAAATAACAAGGCTCAGCTCGGCAGCTATAGCACAATGGTTACGGCACCAGCCACATACACCAAGGGAGCTGGGTTCAAACTGGCCCAGGCCTCCTAAACGACAGTGACAACTACAACAACAACAACAAAAAAATAGCCGGGCATTGCAGCGGGTGCCTGTGGTACCAGCTACTTGGGAGGCTGAGGCGAGAGAATTGCTTAAGCCCAAGAGTTTGAGGTTGCTGTGAGCTGTGATGCCATAGCACTCTACTGAGGACAACATAGTGAGACTTTATCTCAAAAAAAAAAAAAAAGAAATAACAAGGCTCTTCTTTGGTGCCATCCCAGCATTCCTGCTGTGGGTATTTGTCCTTTTTTCTTTGCCCTTGGCAATCTGTCCACATGTCCATGCAGAGATACAACATGGGTGACACATCATACACTTCTGAAAAAGAGCTCAAAAATAAGTGGTAGAAATGTTCTATTGGAATTCTCTTTCCCCATCGTCTATTTGCTTTGACACTGGAAGCCTGATCCCATTTACTGGTTCGTGAGCCGTGGAAACTTGAGTGTTAGAAATCCACCCTAGTTTTAGTTTAGATTTCCATGGGTTTATTCACCATCGTCTCTGTACCTGTAAATGGCTCAACATTAGGAATTTTATTCTTAATAATAAGAGCTAATATTATTTGTTGACACTGGGCAGGCCACTTTATGTGACTTGAATCCTGTCCTTCCTTTATAGAGGGAGAAACTGAGCTTAATGTGGTTGGTGACTCACAGCTGTTCTCACAGAGCCAATAAAAGTGGTGGAGCCCAGGCTCTGGCACACAGACGGCCGACTCCAAAGTAGCAGATACTCATGCTTCATTGCACTAACAAATTAAAGAAGAAAAAACATAAGGTTAAAACATAAGTTAGATGCCAAAAAAGAACTGAATAAAATGTACTTCCCATTAAGAGAAAACATGACTAGCAAGTTAAAATAGGTATTAAAAGAGGATATCTATTATAAACCTGTTATACAAAAAAGTTATACTTAATGACATATTGCATAGACATATGTTATAGATCACACAGTAAAGCCAGGATGCCTAATATCAGTGCTGTATTAACTTTGCTGCAGAGGCCTTGCCAAGGCAAAGAACTTTTTAAAAGAAATAAGGTGTATTTATGTTGAGAAGAAAGAAACAAAGTTGGCATTACTGTAGATGATACAATTAGGAAGCTGGATATCCAAGAGTACTAACAAACTCTAATAGTTTCTAATTTATAATAAGTGATTCTTTATCACTTAAGAGTGAGAACATGAAAAAAATGATATTTTTGTATGGTGACTTGTAAGATGAACACACAGAAAGCAGGTGCTATCTCTTATCTGCCAATACCAACCAGTTAGAACAGGCGTCCTCAAACTACGGCCCGCGGGCCACATGCAGTCTGCCTAGGACATTTATCGGCCCACCAGGTGTTTTTGCCGCCACTGCCTGTCCTGCTTAGCAACTGACTTGTCCCAGGACCTGCAGTCTGGCCCTCTAACAGTCTGAGGGACAGTGAACTGGCCCCCTGTTTAAAAAGTTTGAGGACCCCTGAGTTAGAAAATGTAATGGGAAAAATATTCTTTATTATAGCAACAAAACTATAAACATATAGCAATAATCATTATATATATATACATATATACATATATTATATATATGTGTGTGTGTGTATATATATATATATAAAAATATATATAAAATCTATGTGTTTCTTGGTTGCTGTAGGTCTGAATGAGAGAAGGCCTGATGAGGCCGTGAAGACCCTTAAGATTTTATAGAATAGGAAGGCTCAGTACTGCAAATGCCACTTTTCCCCAAAAGGAAAACTGGTCAAACTTCATGGAGCCTTGATAGCTGATTCTGAAGTTCAGCTGGAAGCATAATCTGCAAGAAAATTTTGCAGAAGAATGGGGAATGGGATTAGCACCTTTAAAAACATGGTAGAAAGGTGATTAAGATGGTGTGAGTTGGCACGCAAGCAGATGGAGTGACAAGAGGGAGAGAACAGTCCTGAAACAGACCCCTGTGCACATGGGGTGTAATGTGGATGGAAGTAGATGGCACATTGATCTCATATTAGCTCAGCAGTGTTGGGCCAGCTGGGTATTTGTGTGGGGAAAAGAGTGGATTCAGACCATATTTCACATATTAAAATTAATTCCAGGGCGGCACCTGTGGCTTAGTGGGTAAGGTGCTGGTCCCATATACCAAGGGTGGCGGGTTCAAACCCAGCTCTGGCCAAACTGCAACAATAACCAAAAAAAAAATAGCTGGGTGTTATGGCAGGTGCCTGTAGTCCCAGCTACTTGGGAGGCTGAGGCAAGAGAATTGCCTAAGCCCAGGAGTTGGAGGTTGCCGTGAGCTGTGTGACACCACAGCACTCTACTAAGAGTGATAAAGTTAAACTCTGTCTCTCTAAAAAAAAAAAAAAAAAAAAAAAAATTAATTCCAGGTGATACCAAAGACCTTATTTTAAACACAAGTATAAAATAACCAAGAGGAAGGGCAATGTTTTTAATCACAGGGTGAGAAAAGAATTTCCAAGTAAGCTGCAAAACTCAAAAACCATAAAGAAATTTGAAATCCTAAATGTCTGTGGAAAAAGATACCATAAGCAAAATTAAAAGGCAAGCAATGGCTAGGTTTTACAACCTGTAAAACAGATAACAGATTAAAATCTAAACTACCTAATGAATTTTTCAAATTAATAAAAGAAAGACTGGCTTGGCGCCTGTGGCTAAAGTGGCTAAGGCACCAGCTACGTACACCTAAAGTGGTGGGTTCGAATCCAGTCCAGGCCCGCCAAACAACAATGATGACTGCAACCAAAAAAAAAATAGCCAGGCGTTGTGGCGGGCGCCTGTGGTCCCAGCTACTTGGGAGGCAGAGGCAGGAGACTCTCTTGAGCCCAGGAGTTGGAGGTTGTTGTGAGCTGTGATGCCACAGCACTCTACCCAGGGGGACAGCTTGAGGCTCTGTCTCAAAAAAACAAACAAACAAAAAATAAATAAAAAAATAAAGACCAACAATCTTGAAAAAGAGACAGTTCAAACAGTTAACACAAGAGATGTATGTAGTACGTACCAAGAGAAAGAAATCTCCAGCCTCCTTCACAAAGTGAAGGAGTGTGGGTGAGCTGTGTGCACCTGTAGTCCCAGCTACCAAGGAGCCTGAAGCAGGAGGATTACTTGAGGCCAGGAGTTCAAGGCTGCAGTGAGGTATGGTCTTGCCTGAGAAGAGCCACTGCACTCCAGCTTGGCAAATGGAGTGAAACCCAGTCTCTGAAGTAGATAAAAATACAAGAATAAAGAAATGCAGTTCAAAACAGGTTTCCATTTTTGACAATCCGTGTGATAAAACAGAAGGGATTAATGATACCCTGCGCTGGTGTTGAGGGGAAACAACCACTCAATGCTGGAGATAAATTATGCAGGGTAATTTGGGGGGGGGTCTGGAGTTTTCCATTCCATGGATTTACTCTTCAGAATGGGCTTCCACAGGGCTCTGCCCTGCAGAAATACACAGGTAGGCTGTCAGTCACATCTGAGTTTATGGCCAGAGTTGCAAAAGTCCCTTTTTCAGGCCTGCCTCCATCAGAATCAAGATTAGAGAAGATTATTAATGGAACCTGGTGGGACTCCCTATAGCAGAAACCAAAGATCAACTTTTTCTTTGAAACAAATTCAGACATATAGAAAAATTATTAAATATAATACAGAGACGACCCAGATTCACCTGTCATTAATATTTCACCCCATTTGCTTATCACTTGTACACCCTTAAATGCATGCACACAGACACATGGACACAGACATGGTTTCTCTGAAACCTATGAGGGTAAATTGCACACATCGTGGCTCTTGACCCCTAAATAATTTAGTGTGTATTTTCCAAAAATAGGGGTATTTTCATAACTCCAATACAGTTACAGTACCCGCTTATTTAGTGTTGATGAAGTGCTTAGCTTGCTGCTAGTATTCACATTGTGTCACTGGGCTGGACTGTCCTTGAGAGTGTTCTCCCTGCTGTTGCAGGGTCTGGTCTGGAGACAGGTATGCCTTTATAAAGTTGCTATCTCTGTAGCTGCCTTCTGATCGGGAGCATCCTTTGTCCTTTACAACATGAACTTTTTTTTTTTTTAATTTAAAGCATTGGGCTCCTCCTCTCATTTTAATAGAATTTTGATTTGGGTCTTCTCTGATTTTTCCTTGTGGTTAATTTCAGGCTGTGTGTACTAGGCTGGAACAGCACCTGGGTGAGGATATCTCCTGGACAGCACATCTGGGGACGTGCAGTGTCCGTCTGCCCCGTAGTGGGGTGTTACCTTAATCTCCCAGTCCCCCCACTCGATAGTTCTTACATTTTTCCTTCCTAGCCACTAATACATAGTCTGTGCAGGGATACTTTCACACCATGCAGATAACCTTATCGGAATTTCCCCCTTGGGTTTAGTATCTATTAATGAATTCTAAACTGATGGAGTTTTTACAATGACAATGTAGAGACCATAGTTTACCTTAGAGTTTACTCTTGGTGTTCAGATATTCTCTCAGATAATGTTTTGAAATAAGATGTCTTATGAAGAGACTTTTATGAAGCAAGAAGGGCAATTTCGCTGCCGTAAGTTAGTAGAGTAACTCCCTGCAGTGTCATGAGAAATTGAGTACTCTCGCTTCAGGTTTTGAGTAAAGATACTATTCAGCTAAAGTAGAAATCAGAAAAATGATTTCATAATCTTCCTTCCCCAGAGACACTGAATGAGAAAGAATTGTTTTGCCAGTTCTGGGGACTGTACCTCTGGCTCAGGCAGGTGAGCTAAGCAGGTGATGCCTCTCTAGCCTACAAGTGGTGGAAGAGAGGAGTCAAGTGAGGAAACGTCCCAGGGCTTCTGCATGGGGTCTCCTGCTCCTGGAGCTTCTCAGCAATGTAGTTGTTGATCTGGGACCAAAGTGGCTCCAAACTGGCCACTTTAGGAATCCTCCTTTTGTTCATTTTCATTTAACTGCTCATTTAGGCAACCTGCTCCAGCCATGTGGATGCCACACCCTGGGTTGTGAGCAGAGATCTTGAGCCCAGAGCACAGCTTCTGGTGGGGACTCTGCCTGGGGGATGTGTCCTCCTTCAAGTTACCCCACCGGTCTCCTGGGAAAACCCTTAACAAGGGGATCTAGAAGGACCCCAAAGGTAGATAAAGCAGTGTAAGAGAGGAAGGCAAAACTGGGTGTCAGAGCTTGGAGGGAGGCAGGAGACTCCTCCGGCGGGAAGCTGGCTGGGGCCTGAGAGGCAGCTTGGGAGGGACATCAGTAGCCTGGCCCCTCTGACCACACAGTGTCAGCCTTATGTTTAGCAGGGGGCCCAGCTAAGGCATTTAAGTAGCTACCATTTTTAGTAGGTGGACGTCACAGGAGGCAGAGGCAGCTCCCCAGCAGGATGACGCAGGTGGGAGGTGATGGTGACCAAGGGAGGGCCTGACATGGCAGGAATGGAAAGGCCTATTTGGTGATATCAGGCAGCCTTGGGGACCTCGGACATGGAGTGGGAGCAGGAGGGAAGAGGTAAGCAGTCCAGCCGGCATATGTTTTGAGCCTGGTTGATGGCCTCAGGTATCTGAGAAGATGAGTCTGGAGTTAAGAGGCAGCGTTTAGGGGTAGGCAGGCAAGAGAGTGCTTGGGAGTGAACTAGGAGAAGTCTGGAAAGATGGTGTTCGAGTAGAACTGTTTGCTAAGGAAAAGAAAAGGGAGGAGGAAAAGATGGAGCATGTGTGAAGAACCTTAAAACAGAAGAGGGATACTTAGAGCGAGGGTGCTGGCTGCAGGGGTCATTACCCTGTTTGGTAGAGAAAGTTTCAAGAGGAAGTAGGAAGATCACAGAGAACCCTCACTTTTTTTTTTTTATTGAATGGTAACTATGTACATTAATGCATTTCTGGGGTACAATCTGAAACACTTCCATCAAACTGGTTAACATAGCCTTCATGTCACTTTCTTAGTTATTGTGTTAAAATGTTCATACTCCACTCTTAGATTCACTTGTACCCTTGTGAGATAAACCACAGAAATGATCCCTCCAGTCCCCCTCCCTCCACCCATTAGAACCCTCACTTCTTACTCCTTTCACCCCTTGCAAAATAATGACTTGTAGGCAGCGTGGGGACCTAGTAAACATGGGAGCCTCTGGTGTGAGGGATTCTTTGTAAATTGCTCACTGCAGACCACAGGAACACCCAGTAGCACATCTTCCAATTTAATTAATACCTGCAAAGCCCTGGAACAGTGCCTGGGACATTACTACAGCTGGGAAGTAAAGCTGTCTGGGAAGAATAAGGGCTGTTTGCTGCTAGAAAAGAATCGGATGGTATGGATCTGATGAGGTGCTGTGGAGGCCGGCCCCAGCCTTTCATCATCAAAGTCTGTGAAGTGCTCTGGCCAACATGCTAGAATGGGCTGGTGTGCACTTCTGGGGTGTTTCTTATATCTGTTGTTATTTTTGAGACACTCTCACTTTGTTGCCCTGGGTAGAGTGCTATGGCGTCACAGCTCACAGCAACCTCCAACTCTTGCGCTTAAGTGATTCTCTTGCCTCAGCCTTCCAAGTATCTGGGACTATAGGCATTCGCCACAATGCCCAGCTATTTTTTAGTTGTAGTTGTCATTGTTGTTTGGCAGGCCCAGGCTGGATTCAAACCCACCAGCTCCAGTATATGTGGCTGGCACCCTAGCTGCTGAACTATAGGTGCCAAGCCAGCTGTCTGTTTTGTTGACCTCTGCTGTTTCCCCCAAAGAATTTATCAGCAAAATCCTTAAACAAATGGAGGCCTCATGTGCTTATCTTGGGCAGCAGCAGGTAGATGGGGTATTATAGCCACACTCTGCAGTGTGGCCTGAAGAAAATGCAGCCTGCTCCCCTGAAGCAGGAGCTGAGGGGCCAGCAGCAGAAAGGCCCCTCTCTGAGTTCAGCTGGCATGGTTCCCTGGAGGGGTTAAGGAGCTGCGCTGAGGATGAGACCTCGAGAAGGATTACTAGACCTGGCACTGAGAGGGTCATTAGGGACTTTGGGACATAAAAATACTTTCTCCTGAAGTACAGTGCAGAAATACACACTGTTGCAGATGAAGATGCTTAAAACACTTCTCATTCCTGTGCAATAATTGTGACCATAGAAAATTATGAGTCTGGTGTTGATAGCGCCTGGGGAAGCTGTGGTTACATGCATATAACCATGTCATTTCTCTTCTTTGAGTCTTCTCTGAAGAGTCTAATGATTTGGGGCTTCCATGAGGCAGGGAGCATTGGTGTAGTTCTTTGCGTACCTGGAAATCATGCTTTGGGCCACCAGGGCCCATCTCAGTGCATGGGCTTTTGTCATTTTCCCATCCAGGATCTTCAGAAAGTGAGTGAATTGTGGGCAAGTGTGGTACCATGATGTTGTTCATTACTGGGATGGAGGATGTTATTCCGGTAAAGAAAATCTGCCATGGGTCAGCAGTGAGTGCAGAACAGACTTAGTACGTGGTGTGTGTGTGGGTGTCCCTCTGTCCCATCAGATAGAGGGTCTTGGGGAAGACAGCATAGGCATGTTACCTCGGGTTGTGAGAATAGCAGTCATCCTAAAGAGGTCCCTTCCTGTCTGCACACAGGTCGGGGCCCTTTGAAGTACGAGCAGAGCTTGAGGAGTCCATGGAATTTGTGGATCCCGGAGCTGCTGGAGAGTCTGATGAGAGTGGAGATGAGCACATAAGTGATGAGGAAACAGACCTGGGCACTGACTGGGAGAACCTGCCAAGCCCCCGGTTTTGTGATATTCCTTCCCAGCCCGTGGAAGTCTCCCAGAGCCAGAGCAGCCAGGCCTGTCCGCCCATTGTGAGCAGCAGTGCAGGGGGGATGATCTCGTCCGCAGCAGCCTCTGTGACCTCCTGGTTCAAAGCTTACACTGGACACCGCTAACAGGCATAGACCAAACATGCTAGATTTGGATTGAGAAGGTTCTCTCACTACCTTCTAGAAAACCATGTTAAGATAGTGCCTGGAACAAAAAAAGGTTAAACTGTTCTGGGATTTTCTTAAGCAGGGAGACAAACATTTCTATTTGTCAAGTGGCCTGTGGTAGTGACCAACGTGCTTATGATAATTAATAGAACAGAGGGGTCAAAAGTCCTTCTGCCCAAACGGAAGTTGGTGAAAGGACCTGAGCATGTGGCCAGTCCTGCTGAGGAAGAAATCCATTTGGGTTCCCTCTGGCCCCAGGCCACAGGGTCCCCATACACGGGTCAGTGTGGTATTGGTCCTTGTGATGCTGAGACTATTCCTGACACTTGAACTTTTAAAGGTTGGTTGAATCACAAATGATTCTTGATGATCAGGACTTAAAAACTCTGCAACATGAGTTTTTCTTTTACTGTTTTTTTGTACAGAGGATTTCTTTACTGTTTGGTCATCTTTGGTTTTTAGATTAAGAATTTTGGTTTTGTTTGGGAGGGGTGGCCTTTTCTGGGGCGGGAGTAGCTTCAAACATGTTTCATTCCTGCTGCTGTTGTACTCCCGGGGTGTTCCCATGTTCCTTTCCCCACACACGCCAAAGAAAACTATGGTCTTTTTTTCTGTAGGACCTACATCTATAAGTTGAAGAAATTCTGGCTGCAATAATGTTCTAAGAGATTTTAAAACTATTTTCTTGTATTCTGAATTAAATTTTTCATTCTCACTGAAGTTATTCAATTCCTTCATCTACTATGTGCATTTTAAAATTGAACTTATTTAATCTGAGTGAAGATGAGTCATTAAGGTCATTCCCTTATGTAAGCTAAATGCCTGCTTGGGCACAGGTGAAAGCCGCTTAATTAAGAGCAGCCTCTGGGCATTCTTACAATGTCCAGTTTCTTTCTAAGGGATTTAGGTGGCAGGTGTTTGCAGGGAAAGCCACCATCCTGCTTATTTCCTGGAGGTCTGTGTTGCTCAGAAGTGGAGAGCTGATCATGCTCTTCTGTAGTCCGGGTAAAGTTCAGATGTGAAGAATCTGAACTCACCAAGAGATCGTTTTCAGCTAATGTGTCTTATCATTCTTAGTGACAATCTTACAAGAAAACCATAATGAGGGGCATTAATATGTACAAATATGTAAATAGTTTTTTATTTTTAATAACGGCAAAATATCAGGCACTATGACCCTATCTTCTTGGTGTGACTGGCATGATAGGACCTCAGATAAGTCCTTCAGAGGTTTGCCGTGCCCCTGCAACTTTTCTCACACAACTATTAGAGCTGATATTTGCCTCCAAGTCTAAGGTGCTCTATGGCTTTTGCTTATCGGTATATTTGGTGTTTGATACAGCTTTGGGTAGAGCTGCAGAAGTGGAAAATTTATTCCTGTCCATGAGTCCCTGCTCTATGAATTTTCCACTTGGAGGAAACAGGCCGCTTTCCTCCTTGTGGTTTCTTATGCAGCTGATATCTGTTTTAAATGCTCAGCTTCATGATTGCTGGGCTTGGATCTTACTGCCTAGCTCTGCAGTTCATAGAGAGTAGATACAGTAGACTTGAACAAATACCAAATAAACATAATCTGTGGGATGGGCTGTCCAGGTATAATACTTTAGACCCTCAGAAGAGCTTAGTTGCAAGAATTGGCATCTTGGGGGTAGAATGGCTTCTGCTGAGAGACGTATAGTTGTCATGGTTTTCTCAAGCAAGCCTCTTATAACACCATGAATGCTAGATAAAACTATAGAAATCAGGGATCACTAACTCCCCCTGAGAGTAATTCAACAAAACTTACAGGGATATAGAAACTTAGGGATTGATATGGACATTTTGTTAATATCAACTGGAAGGCACTTTACATAGGGTCAAGTGATCAAACAAACTCTTTTGTGGCTTTGAACGTCAGCATACTAGCTTATACTGCTGAATTAGTTTGGGTTTAATTTGCACTGAATCCACTCTGTAGATATTCTTAAATATACTTTTCAACCACTGTTTTTTCTAATCTCTTTGCTGCTCATTTAAATTTTTCATGTAGGTGCCAGAATCATATGTAAACAGTTTTTTAAAAAATGGAAGTTGGTTTTTTTTTTTTTAAACAAAAAGCCATAGAACTTGGTCATGTTTTCTGTTTTAAAATGATTTACTGAAAAAATGTAATACTAAATAAAAACCCACCCAAATAGGTTGCTTAAGATGGTCTGTTGAAGACTTTTTTTTTTCCTTTGGTAACACTGTAACTAAGATTTATATATCTGTAAGTTAGGTGGGAAAAATGGTATGTCTTCACATTGGGTATAATGGACAGATTCCTTAAGGACTCACGGGGGTGGGGGAGCAGAGCTGATCAAAGAGCTAGTGTCTGAGGACCTCCTCACAGTATCACGGTCAGGAATTACCCTTTGCTCTGCAACTTCCAAACCAGTTTGAGTCAAAGGTTTCCTAAACTTCATTGTATTTACTACAATAAATCCTTTAACAGTACTTGGCTTATATATATGTCTTTTTCAAAATGATTTTTCATTTCTGCTTCTACAATGAAGGTAGCAAGAATGAGATATAATCCTGAAATATTCTATACAAAGAAGAATAAGAAATTTTATATCAGATTAACATGTGGGTACAAATGATTTTGCAAACAGTTGTTTGCATTTGTTAGGTAAAGTCCCTGTTGTAGCTGTGCCCCTCACCCAGGAGAAGTGCCACATACATTTACATTGTGCCATTAGGTGGGAGTTCACCAGTCTCCTATCCCTGCCATCTCGAATTGACTTTTTCTCTTGTGTGGGCATATTAGCTCATCTACTGGCTTCTTATTAGAACTGAGCACACTGGACACTTGCTTCTCTATTCTTGAGACACTTTCCTAAGGAGACTGTTTTCCAACTCCATCCCTGTCAATACAAAAAGTAGTAAAGTCTCCATTTAGAAATTTTCTTACTGAGAAAAAAATATGCCTGAAATACATTTTCTTTTCCCCTAGTTTTTGCCCATTTGAACCCACCACCTCTGGTTTATGGGGCTTGCACCCTACTCCTTTGAGCCACAGGCGCTGCCCCTGAAATACATTTTTTTAAGTTATAGGTCATGGTGGTATTAATTGTGGTCTGTCCTTGGTAAGCTCGGAGATGTTGCTCACTTTCTGTAGAGATGCATTCACCTTTGGGCACCATGGTGTGAAGCACATGACCTATAGCAGGCGTCCTCAAACTGGACAGCCCCTCCGTCTGCAGACAGCCCCTGTCTAACAGCAGGCCTGCCGATGACATTTATCCAGCCCACCGGGTGTTTTTGCCACTGCCTGTCCTGCTTAGCAGCCGAATCATCCTAGGGCCCGCAGTCTGAGGGACGGTGAACTGGCCCCCCGTTTAAAAAGTTTTGAGGACCCCTGACCTATAGTAACTTGTTTCTTGCACAGACCTGTGGGGAAGGGTATGCCTGCGTAGGAAAGCTGTGTGGAAACTGCCCAGATGTTGAGAGGAGAGAACTGGAAACATTAAGTCCTGCTGTTAGACGGAGGGGCTGTCCAGAGCAACAGCTGTGAAAGGGCCAAGACAGCCTGAAGAGGTGTCCAGGAGCTACTGCCACGGCTACACTTCCCCAGAGCAAAAGCCTTCAGCCAGTTTGGTGTGAATACACAGGGTATTACTTGGCTGTGTGTAGCCATAATGTTTGCTCTTCCCATGAGGTTGTGCAAACATTAGCTATGGCCATGGACTTTGGAATGGCCTGCATGTCAGTTGAAGGGACTTCACAACTTCCCACACAGGTGCTTTCACCAAACTCAACGAAAATAATTTTATGGTTGGGGGTCACCACAACATGAGGAACTGTATTGAAGGGTCATAGCATTTAGGAAGGTTGAGAGCCACTGCTTGACACACTAAGTGGCACTCAGAGTCCTTTGTGTGTACTCTAGCCTGACTACACTGTGAGTCACAGCAGGCCTACTGGGAAGGCCCCACTGGGACTGCCTGGTTGCAGGTGTCTTCAAACTATGGCCCATGGGCCACATGCAGCCCACCTAGGACATTTATCTGGCCTGCTGGGTGTTTTGCCACTGCTGCCTATCCTACTTAGCAGCCGACTCGTCCCAGGGCCTGCAGTCCAGCCCTCCAGCGGTCTGAGGGACAGTGAACTGGCCCCCTATTTAAAAAGTTTGAGGACCCCTGGTAGAGCAATTTAAAGGATAATCTAACAAGCACAGGAAGTGCAGCCCAGGGCACTTTAAAAGCATTTTCCAATATAACTTACCTGGGTTAAGTCATGAGGAAAAACACCATCTCTCAAAAGAAAAGTGAGCTCTTCTCAGCCTCCTTTTGGTCCTGTGTCACAGACAAACTCAGCCAAGCATGTCAGCCGAGCACAGCAGCTCCCACTAGAACATTTACTTTCTGTTCTCTGTAAGCCTGAAGCTTACACTGGTTCAAGGTTTTTGGTGGGTACTCAATTTCAAGCCAACTTAGTTTTTAGGACCTCTACCCACAGTGGTTGTGGCCCCAAACCTTCCAGCCAACGAAGTATTACATGACAATGGGCCTCGATAGCTCTTTAATGATTTTTAAGTGATTGATTATACCTGGACAAGTCCTAAGAATACCCTCGATGACACCACCACACTCAACAGGAAACAAGAGGGCAGACAGCTCAAGTGTTGAAGGGTTGCAAAAATTGAAACTTAGGATGTTAAGTAAAAACAGAAATCATTTCCTCTCTTCCACTGCAACAATTAAAAAAATTTTTTAATTCTTACAACACAAGAACCTTTTTCAATACTGTATCACAAGAGAAGGAAAAAAGTCTTTGTAAAATTCATATCTCATTTAAGATGTATGTTTTTATTGAGATTTAAAAAAACTAACAGAAAGGATAAAGTAGACAAGAATGTTATAATCTGACTATATAATATTCTCTCAATCTTGGTGGATCACTAAAATATAACAAAAGGTTGTTCTCTATGTTAATTTTCAGGTTGTCCAGTTAAGCCATTATTTGGTATCCTTTGAACAGGTTAGCCTTTTAACTATAGAGTTTCTTCTCAGAAACATTCATATATTATACAGGAAACATTCAGTTTATTTAGAAAACATACAGAATGTACAACTTTGAAACTAGACAATCAAAAAGCACTCGTGATAGCCACAGCACTCTCCTAGCTGCCCTGTGACAGTGCTGCTCAGTCAGCGTCCCTCATACACAACTGCATTTTAATCGTATTTACAGAGAGAGGGCCTGCAGCACACATTTAAAGGTGAAGGTGCTCAGGTTTAATATGCACTTTCACAGCCCTGTGAAAACACCACCATTATGTACACTGTAAACACCACAGGGCGTGAATCCACCCCCAACCACAAACATCTGTCTCACAGGGTCATGCATACAAGGCCTAAAGTGACGTGCCCGACTTGTCCTTTTTAAGAATACCTTTCATCTGAGAGTCCTGCTATTCTTTTCATGGGACACTATTCACTTATTTCAGATATGGTGCCCCAGTGCTCAAAACACTGCCAGAACCTTTCTTTGAGGACTGCCTGCAGTCTGCAGTGAGCTCCGCTAAACGTCCTTGATGGTGGCACACCGTCATCCTTTGAGGAGGGATCTGACTTAGGAAAACAGCAGAGACACTACTATGGATCAAATGAGAGATGCCATTAGAAAAAATGAGACCAATTTTCCTGTATAGCTCATAAATTAAGAGTTTTAAAGATGCCTGAGCAATGGCGGTGCTGAGAGTTACAGATTCTCCTGCAGTGGTAACTAAATTTAGAGAGACAATGCTCACTTGAACAGTGTTTCGTGGTTTTTAAAAATAGGTCCTTTTGTTGCCTCACGTGGATATTATTCCTCTTCAGTTTCAGTCCCTTTTGATTTCTTGTGGATTTCCCGGTTAAAGCTGTGGCAGGCAGGAACCCAGCGATTGTCGTGAAGTCCCAGCTGACAGCCAGGGAAGGCTTTCTGAGAGCGATGGCAGCACATCCAGTACCCTGGCCCATAGGGAAATGCCTGGCAATAGGGCTTGGGGTGCCACCGGCATAGGGACACATCCCCTCTCACATATTTTTTCTTGCATTGTTTGCAAGGATCCTCTCGATAGCGTGGATCTCGAACCCAGCGAGAATCTGATGGCCTAATATTGTAGTGTTCAATAATAAACTTGAAGTAGTAGCAGGTACATTTAAGAGCCACTAAACTCTTAGTGGGAAGCAACCTGAAGATTTTTACCATAATGTGGTGGGGCAGAAAAACCATGTACTGCTGAGGCTCCAGAAGCTGCTGGATTTTAAACCTGGTCTCCAGAAAATCATGAGACACCTGCTTTTTCCAACTGGATGCCTCAAGTACTGGTGAGGCACTTTCCAAAGAGGAGGGTGGTGGCACAAGTGGCTCAGATGTGCTGTCACCCACAGCAAGCTGGCTGGACTCTGAAGCCACTTTCCTTGTACTTTCACTCAACTGGGAACAGTCTGATGAGTGCTGACCAGGTGGCAAAAAAAACAGCATTCCTGGAAGTGGGTCTTCACACGCGTCTAAACTAGACGGCTGGTCTTTCTCCACCTTGGACATGGGGATGCCAACGCACAGAGAGACTTTTCTTCTCTGATCAAGACTGGGGCTGGTGAGTGGCACAAGCGCTCTGTTCATATAGTCAACAGCATCTGTGGGCAATTCAGCGGCTTGGGGACAGACGTGAGAAGGAAAAGGTAACCTAACAAGTTCATCTGTCATTTCCACATCAGTCCTGTTGCTATTTTTCATGGTAGTTTGCAGACTGGGCTCTAATTCTGTATCATCCATATGGAAACTCACACCTGCCCGCAACGAGAGATGGCCCTGAGAAGTACCATCCCAGGTCTTGTCCCCCTTGGGAGAATGGCCAGCTCCTGAGGGGACACAGGCTACAGATGCAGACCCTGTGGGGTCCACCTGAGTGGCAGGTGCCTCCATGGCACCTTTTCCTGTTTTTCCTTCATCAGCTTGGGTGCTATTTGAAAGCAACACCCCGCCAGCACTCCGATGGAAGCTGTTATTCCTCGAGAGGCTCCCAAGTTCATGCTGGCTCTGTTGCCTCAGGCACTCAGACTCCAGCCTGGCTACCATGTCTAGGACACGGACTGGCTCACTCTGTGGTTCACCAACTTCAGGGTTTCCCCTTTCTATGGGTTCACATGCTCCTGGGGCAGAGAAATGCTCAGAGGCTGGGGGTGCTCCTCTGGATTGGCCAGGAAACCTCACAACAGCAGGGGAGTTTGTGCAGTTTTTCGCACAACTAGCTAAGAGAGCGCTGGCTCTTTGCTCAAGGAAGGCGACCATCTGTATAACTGACAAAGGCCTCCCAGTGTAGACACCATCCCCACTGTCACTCACGTAATGCACAGAACAGTGCTTAATGCCACACGCAAAAGGCTCAGGCTGGTAGCACCTGCTGCTGACTTCTCTCATGCTTTCTAGCTGTAGCTTGGCTTTTATAAGATCCCCTGATTTTTTCCTTCTTTTAGTAGCTCTCCCATCAATATCCCAGGAGCTTTTTATTTTCATAGATCCTGTCCTAGTATTGCACTGGTGGGCTGCAAAGAATGCAATTTTCTCCTTGGTATTTCCAGGTTTCACAACAGCCCAGATATCAAGTGCTCCTTCTTCTCCCTGGTGGATGGTTGTAGATGGCACATTCTTTCTGGTCTTAATGTTCAGGCTACTTTCTACAGGATTCTTCCCACTCATACTGCACAGAACATTTGGAGAAATGATCCCAAGAGGCTTCTGAGATGGTGCTTTACGAAGAGAGACAAGTGGTTTCATGAGGCTTGCTCTCCATTTCTCATCACTTAAAGCCTTTTGGTGGCTCATAGGCAGCCTCAGTGTTCTCCTGCTGACCTCTAGAGGGCGATCTCTCTTCTGGTGTCTCCAATACAGTTTCAGGTGCATAACAGGGGCCCTGCAGGGAAGAAATGTACGGTATTTGATTATGAAACCAATTGTCTTTAGAAACTTCTTTTTTTTAACTCTGAAAGTTCTAGCAAGTAAGAAGAACATTTTCTATCAGTTCATTCAACCATTACCAAACTGGTTTCAGCTAATTTTTAATGTACAGATCAAGAATAACAAAAGCAAATTAACTACTTTCCATGGGGTATAGGCCAGAAAATAAACTGGCTTTGACTGATGAATTTTAGAAGCTGTCATCAATTAATATTTTAAACAGATAATCCTTTAATTTAAAAAGAAAATCTAAACGTACTGAAATGAAAACATCTCTTTTTCTTTATCAGTGAGGATAAAACATAGTATAAAAGGAACTCCTCCATAATCCCTAGCAGGTTTTTTTAACATTAGTTCTTTCTAAGTTATCACAACTAGCATTTTATTAGTTACAAAAAAGTCCATTGAAATAACTATACTTGCTTTCTAAACCATTCCCATATTTAGATGCTTACAGTTTTTACTTGTTTGCTTTCGTACTTTGTCCATGTCCATCTAGTATAGTCTTAAATTTTTCTAAGTAATCTAAGTGTATAAACATTTAACTATCAAATTCTCTGCTACCATCTTTTTTTGGTTTAACTCCCCACCGCCTCCTGCTACTATCTTAACCAAGATGTTGGTTAGGTATGAAAGACACCTGTAGGCACTGTTCATTTTGCAAACAAAAACTTGATAACAGACAACAACACACTTCACTGTCATATTAGTTAAGTCTGTAAGCATCATAGGCTTTGTTCTTGATATTTTTCACAGCTGTCAAGTTACACAAGTTTTGGGGGGGAAGAAAAAAAATATTTTTCACGGTTAGGCCTGAAATAACTGAAACCAACTTGGGTGAATTAACCCTTAATAATTCTAAAAACCACTTAAAACTAGTTTAGAAAAATAGTGCCTTCTTTGGTTCCCTGGCCAGGGGTGGAGATGGAAGCCATTTCAGAAATGAGACATGATGATTAACTAACAGAGACCTATGTTCTAGTCCCTGCAATAACAATTAATTAGCTAGATAGTGATTTTTAGATTAGACAATCACCATCAATTTACATAAAATAGCATACTGTGTAAATTAGATGACTGTCTAAGCATTAGATTATCTAGTATTTCAACCCTCAGTTAACATTTCAACTCACACCTAGAGAATAAGTGACTTGATAAAGCTAAAATCACACACAATATCCTGGATTAAAGAGTGTTTTTAGGGGTGCCTGATCAGCAAAGTAAATCTAGAGTCCAAAATAAAGAGCTGCAATCACAAGTTGGGGGAAGTGAGGCAAAAGCACCTTACTGTCTAAGCCTGCAGCATCTTGCTCACTGGGATAGCAGGCTAAGATGTGCCTTGGACAGCTTAGCATATTCCTTCTCATCAGCTCCACATTTACTGAGTACCTACAATATGGCAGCTTCTATGGGATCTGCTCAGATGTGAGGAGGGGTTTTTGGTATGGAAGAATGTTTTTTGAGACAGAATCTTACTTGGTTGCCCTGGGTAGAGTGCTGTGTCCTTACCGTAGCTCACAGCAACCTCAAACTCTGGGGTTTAATTGATCCTCCTGCCTCATTTCGAGAAGCAGGGACTACAAGTGACTACCATAATGCCTGGCTACTTTTTTTTTTTAAATTTTTCTATTTTTAATAGAGGGGTCTCCTCTTGCTCAGGCTGGTCTCCCAACTTCTGAGCTCAAGCGATTCACCCACCTTGGCCTCCCTAAGTGCTAGGATTACGGGTATGAACCACTGTGCCTGGCCCACTCTACAAAATTTAGTCTTACACAAAGAGCCACCCAGAATTCTTCAAGAACAAGATAACATATAAATGAATAAAAGAGGTACATCTACTACCATTTCTCTGCGCCAAATATTTTCTGGGTTTTCATATCCCTTTCAATCCTTCTCCTAAATAAAATCAAATAAATAGTTTGTTTAAAAAACAAATCCTCACATAATGACTTACTGCAGAGTGTGAGCTTAAACTTGAGCAGTGTGTGTGTGTCACTTTGCAATGCACACTGCAGTCTCTTGAACTTTCTACCCTACACGCTAGTTTAGGTACTCTTGTTGAGAGGGACATTAAGAAAAAAACTAACATAATTAGAGAAGGCTTTTATTTGCATTTAACCTATAAAGTCTGCTCAACTGACACAGTACTTGCATACAAGGTTTTTAGCAAGATTATCTCAGGGAGTAGATGTGAGGAAAAGATGTGACAGGGAAGGGAAAAGCCCAAGGGGGACACATAGTGAAGGTACCTCTAGGAGGTGGACAATTCTATGCCCCCCCCCCCTTGGTTGAAGGTTGCCTGGAGCTAATCTCTGCCCCTCCCTTGTTCAGTCTGAAAGCCCTAAGGCAGAAAATAGAAAAGTGTTGGCCAGATTTAGAGAAACTGCAAAAGTCCAACTTTTAACTGAAATCAGGACATGAGAGGACATGATGCAGGGAACTAAGAACACATGCTGCAAATCCATACAATTAAAACTCTAAATCTCCAACAGAACACACCAAGTGGTGGCACTTTCCCCATCCCAGCAACCCCCACACACAGAGACAGAAATGGTTTCCATGGTGCCAATCTCTTCATCACAATTACATTTTGAGAATTTGCTATAATACGATCCCACTCTCTTGCAACGAAATGAAATTCAGCTCTGTATTAGCACCTACACATCTTAAGAGTCTCAGAAGGGCCTCTGTTAGAAAAATTAAGACTGCAGGGTCTACTAAATCAGAATTCTGGAACTGGGCCCAGAATCTGTTTTTAACTTTAGATTGGAATTTGAAGATGGAGTTTGAAAGGACTTCAGAGGTCATGTGTTTGATCCAATGTCAAGAGTGTCAGGGGCTCTAGATCTGGGCTGAGGTACTAGGCCACCACTAGGTGGAACCATGACCACAGTACCAGGTAGGGAAGGTCCAGTCACATGATTAAGATTTTTAAGGTAGCCCAAACTAGCATTAATAGCCTCTAATTTTTTTTTTTCCTGCTAACCTATACCCTACAAATAAATGTGCATTTCCTTCTACACATTTGTTACCTTAAACTTACACTCTGGGCTGGACACTACTGGTGCAGCTATGAATAAGAATAAAGAGACAGAAAAGTAGGCAAGTATAGCAGAATGAGACCCAGGTCAGGACAGCACAGGGTGCTGAGGGTCCATGGAGAGAGTTGGAGGAGAGAGGGAAGACGTGTGGGTCAAGTGGGGAGCCATCAGCACCACACCCAGACTTGAGGGTGTAGGAACAGGTCAGGGAAGCCCTGATTTTCTAAATTAAGCCTTTAAGTCCTCAGATTCTAAAGCAGATGATTTTGGGAAAATTCAGATAGTTGAAAAACAGAATCTGAACTAAGATAGTTAAGAGTGATAAGTAAATGAATAAATGAGAATAACAAACAAGATTCTAACCACTGATTAAAAAATGGAGGATGATGGAGAGAAGTCAAAGACTGACCCTCATCTCACGGCTTCACCAATTCGCAAAGGTGCCTGAGCACATCCACAGCAGGGGTGGCACAGTTGTTCAGCCAAGACATGTTGGGCTCAAGTGTTTACAAGACAGAAATAGCCACAGTCCAACTGGCTCAGATCTGATCAAGAGGAAAAGAAGACACCAGTTGTCATAGAAACAATTCAATGAGGAAAAAGTTTTCTGGATTACAAGTCTTTTTTTCAAGATTTTCCACAATGAACGTGTATTACTTTTATATTCACAAAGAATACACACACAAGGAGCAGTCACTGCAGACTCTGCAGCAAAGTCAAAAAAGAAGTGTGTCCAGTTAGCACTAGTGACCCTTGGTGACCTTGTTGAGAGGAACCGCAACAGATGAGAAGGCATGGTGCCCGTGGAGGGTGACTGGAGAGGGAAAGAGTGTGCTGACCATGGCCTCTCTCACTGCACTTAGCTGTGAAGGAAACTGTTCATATACACCTGTTACCTAAATCCTTTCTGGGAATTCCATGAGATATAACTCAGTCAGCGTAACTTAAGAAACTTTACTCTAGGCTTGGTGCCCATAGCACAGTGGTTATGGCACCAGTCACATACACTGAAGGTGGAGGGTTCAAACCTGGCCCGGGCCAGCTAAACAACTGCAACAAAAAACAGCCGGGCATTGTGGCAAGCACCTGTAGTCCCAGCTACTTGGGAGGCTGAAGCAAGAGTATTGCTTAAGCCCAATAGTTTGAGTTTGCTGTGAGCTGTGATGCCACGGCACTGTACCATGGGCGACATAGTGAAACTCTGTCTCAAGGAAAAAAAAAAAAAAGAAAGAAACTTTATTCCAGTGAAGGCCAGAGTCTTGCTTTCCATGAGTCAGCGTTTCTTTTAGACTCATTATGTCTAATTTGCCAAAGCTGGCAAAACTCTCACCTAAAGTTGGTGTACAATTCCAAAACAAAGCCATGAAAGATACCTAAACTGTGCTCTATTTAAAAAAAGTGCACAGATAAGCCTAAAGAATCACACTACCTCTTGTAGTGAGGAGCAGTTAACTGGTCATGCCTGGCTAGAACAGGAGAAAGGATATGATTTCTCATGGTGCTAATGGGAAACCATAACATGAAAGGCAGATGCCAGGTGTCCTTTCTTGTTATTCTCCAGCCCTGCCTATCAAAACAAGTTAGAAGATAAGGCATTTCCTGTTTCTGCTTCAGTTAAAGACAGGAACACTAATTCCAAAAAAAAGTCATTTATTAATATATAACAGCCATCGTTTATAAAAATCAGAGGAATAAAGATAGTATATGAAGGACCCTTCCCCACAATACCTTCAGAAGAAAAAAAACTATACAGTAAATAAAATTTTTTTTTTTTTTTTTGAGATGGAGACTCAAGCTATCCCCCTGGGTAGAGTGCCATGGCATCACAGCTCATAGCAACCTCCAACTCCTGGGCTCAAGCAAGTCTCCTGCCTCCGCCTCCCAAGTAGCTGGGACCACAGGCGCCCGTCACAACACCCGGCCATTTTTTAGTTGCAGCCATCATTGTTGTTTGGCGGGCCTGGGCTGGGGATTCGAACCCGCCACCCTAGGTGTATGTGGCTGGTGCCCTAGCCGATTGAGCCACAGGCGCCGAGCCAGCAACCTCAAACTCTTGGGCTTAAGTGATTCTCTTGCCTCAGCCTCCAGAGTAGCTGGGACTACAGGTGCCTGCCATAATACTTGGCTGTTTTTGTTGTTGTTGTTGTCATTGTTGTTTAGCAGGCCCAGACAGCGTTTGAACCTGCCTGCCTTGGCATATGTGGCATCCTAACCACTTAGCTACAGGTGCCGAGCCAACCTGAATCTTCATTTTGACTAAGTTTGCCCCCAGGGACAGCTCAGAGTGGGAACAGTTGGTCCTTGCCAAGCTTCTACAATCTTTTCCAGACTAGCCAAGGATCTCAGCTACCAAAACCTGCTCTGATGACCAGATATTTTTTTTTCCTTTCTTCCTGCCTACATGTACAAAGTGAAGGAACTGATGCCTAATTATTGTATAACTACATAACTTGCAGTGCAGAATAGGGAAGCTGAATCTCTATTTTGAATTAGATTCTGACCTCCTTTATAGCTATTTCAGGCTCTAGACAGTAGGTGGCGGCCTCCCCGGTCTGGTCAAATCAGGCATTGCCCCCATCCTTACCCTCTCACTGCCATAGGGACCACAAAGTGACTTTCATCTGGCACTTCTTTAACTAACCTGCGGTCTCAAGGCCACATGTGGCCATCCAAATCCCCAAGTGTGGCCCCTCAACCGAATTCAAACTTCACTTCCTTTATTAAAAGGATTTGTTCCGTAAAATTTGGATTCAGTCAAAAGGCCACAGAGTTCTCATCCCCGGTAGGTAGACTCCGGGCAATAGTTGCTAACAGGCCTCTGACACTCTACCCCCACCTTCCTAACCCTCCTTCACATACAAGCCACAGAGAGAGATGACCTGGGACCATGAAGGCTGTGCTTTCTGTATGGTCCCCACCGTTTATGAATATCTCTGAGGGCATGGGAGACAGGACACACTTTCCTTTGACCCGGATGTCAGAAAGGATTAGAAGATCTATTTTTTCTTTTTCTTTTTTTTGTTGATTATGATGCCACTGGCAGTTAATGTTTTAAGAAGCTATTTTTTAGGCCAGGCGTGGTGGCTCATACCTATAATCCTAGCACTCTGGGAGGTTGAGGCTGGTGGAGTGCCTGAGCTCACGAGTTCAAGACCAGCCTGAGCCACAGCAAGACCTCTTCTCTAAAAAAAGCCAGGCACTGTGGTGGGTACCTGTGGTCCCAGCTACTTGGGAGGCTGAGGCAAGAGAATTGCTTAAGCCCAAGAGTTTGAGATTGCTGTGAGACATGATGTCATGGCACTCTACCGAGGGCAACAAAGTGAGACTCTGTCTCCAAAAAAAAAATGAAGGCATTTCCCTTTTCTTGTTTTTAATTTTTTTCTTTTTTTTTTGAGACAGAATCTCAAGCTGTTGCCCTGGGTAGAGTGCTATGGCATCACAGCTCACAGCAACCTCCAACTCTGGCTCAAGCGATCCTCTTGCCTCAGTTTTTCTATTTTTAGTAGAGACAGGGTCTCACTTTTGCTCAGGCTGGTCTCAAACTTGTGAGCTTAAGCAATCCATCCATCTGGGCCTCCCAGAATGCTAGGATTACAGGCGTGAGCCACCGGGCCTGGCCTTGTTTTTATTTATTTTTTTGAGACCCAGTCTCACTCTACTACCTGGGCTAGAGTGCCATGGTTTTAGCCTAGCTCACAGCAATCTCAATCTCCTGGGTTCAAGTGATCCCCTGGCCTCAGACTCCTGAGTAGCTGGGTCTACAGGTGCTGGCCACAATGGCTGGTTAATTTTTCTATTTTTGAGTAGACACAGGGTCTCCCTCTCGCTCAGACTGGTCTTGAACTCTTGAGTTCAAGCAAGGCATCCTCCTACCTCAGTCTCATGGAGTGCTAGGATTACAGGCATGAGCTACCATCTCACCAGGTCATGAAGAGCTATTTTCTAATCCTGGAATTATAAGACTGGAAAATATCTTCTCCTGTCCCCTAGAAATGTCTCCCAAGACTGACAGCTTCTCATGCGGATTCCAACATGGATTGCACTCAGGCATCAGGGTGATCTTTCTTTCACTGTATCATACCTCAACCATCAGTTGTTCCTTGTGTTCCACATAGAACATCAAAAACCAGGAACAGACCCCATTTATAGGTGAACAAAGTGAGGGTAAGGTTTGGCTTTCCAGCTCAAGCCTAAACCCTTGTAGCTGGGTGTGGAAGCTCATGCCTATAATCCCAGTGACTCAGAAGTCTGAGATAAGAGGGTCACTTAAGGCCAGCTGTTCAAGACCAACTTGGGGGGTGGTGCCTATAGCTCAGTGGGTAGGGAGCCAGCCACATACACCGAGGCTGGCGGGTTCAAACCTGGGGCCAGCTAAAACAACAATGACAACTGCAACAACAAAAAATAATAGTGGGGCACTGGGCATTGTGGCAGGCGCCTATAGTCCTAGCTACTTTGGAGGGAGGGTAGGCATGAGAATTGCTTAAGCCTAAGAATTTGAGGTTGTTGTGAGCTGTGATGCCACAACACTCTACCCAGGACGATAGCTTGAGACTCTGTCTCAAAAAAAAAAAAAAAAAAAGACCATCTTGGGCAACATAGAAGATCTCTTGAAAAAATAAATAAGAGAATGCTCATTCTGTTTTATAAAATAACGTTATGCCTAGTTCACTAAAAAAAAAAAAGTTATTTGCCACTGCTGGAAGGAAAAGGCTCAATGCATTCAAGATTCAGGTTCACCTACAACCCATGGGCCAGGAAGACATTGCTGTTGAAGGTGTAATGGACATTAGCACCTAGCAAGAGGTGCTAAAGATCGCCCTTATCCATGATGGCCTTGCAAACGAAGCTGCCAAAGCCTTAGCACTCATCATTGTGTGCTAGCCTCCAACTGTGATGAGCCTGCATATGTCAAGTTGGGGGAGGCC
This sequence comes from Galagoides demidoff, assembly GCA_963574575.1. Taxonomy (NCBI): domain Eukaryota; kingdom Metazoa; phylum Chordata; class Mammalia; order Primates; family Galagidae; genus Galagoides; species Galagoides demidoff. The sequence continues at coordinate 3,504 of CAUYQV010151276.1, read as the reverse complement.
CTTTGTGCCAAATACCAAATCAACCTAACTAAGGTTGATGACAGTAAGAAACTAGGAGAATGAGTAGGCTTCTATAAAATTGACAGAGAAGGGTAAGCCTATAAAGTGGTTCCTTGTTGTATAATAGTTAAGGACTACGGCAAAGCATCTAAAGCATCTCAAGGATGTCATCAAAGAGTAATTTATTTTTTAGTTATTTATTTGTTTGTTTATTTATTTATTTATTTTTGAGACTGTCTCACTCAGTTGCCCTGGGGTTGGGTACCATGCCATCATAGCTCACAGCAACCTCAAACTCTTGGGCTTAAGTAATTCTCTTGCCTCAGCGTCTGGAGTAGCTGGGACTACAGGTGCCTGACACAACACCCCCCTCTAGTTTTTTTCTTTTTTCTTTTTTTTTTAGTAGAGATGGGATCTCACTCTTGTCAGGTTGGTCTCAAATTCCTGAGCTCAGGCAATCTACCTCCCTCAGCCTCCCAGAGTGCTAGGATTACAGGCATGAGCCACTGCGCCTGGCCACAAAGAATGCTTCAAATGCAGGAAATAAACAAATAAAAGTTTGTCTCCTGAAAATAATATTAATAAAATAATAAAAATGAATAGGTTAGGTCCAGGTGCGGTAAGTCACACCTATAATCCCAGCACTTGGGAGTCCAAGGTCGGTGGATTGGCTGAGCTCACAGATTCAAGACTAACCTGAGCCAGAGCAGGACCTCATCTCTAAAAAATAGCCTGGCTCAGGCTGGTCTTGAACCTGTAGCTCAGATAATCCATTTGCCTTGCCTCCCAGAGTGCTAGGATTACAGGCATGAACCACTGTGCCTGGCCTTCCACTATTACATTTCTTATTGGAAAATGGAAATAAAATTTATGACCAAAAAAATTGAGAACAAAACTAAAAACAGGGAAAAGTTTACAAAACTAAATATGGATCCCAGCAATAACAGCTGAACAGAGAATGTGATTTTAAAATTCTGGCACCTTGGGAGGCTGAGGCAGGAGGATTGCTTGAGCTTAGGAGTTTGAGACCAGTCTGAGCAAGAGTGAGACCTCGTCTCTACTAAAAGTAGAAAACTTAGCCAGGCATTGTGGTACGCCCTACAGTCCCAGCCACTCAGGAGACTACAGCAAGAGGATCACTTGAGCCTAGAAGTTTGAGGTTGCTATGAACTAGGCTGAGGTTATGGTACTCTAGCCTGGGCAACAGAGTGAGACTATCTCAAAAAAAAAAAAAAAAAAAAGGCTCAGCACCTGTACACAGTGGTTATGGTGCCAGCCACATATACTGAGGCTGGCAGGTTTGAGCCCACCCGGGTCTGCTAAACAACAATGATAACTGCAACAAAAAATAGCCAGATATTGTGGCAGGCACCTGTATTCCCAGCTACTTGGGAGGCTGAGGCAAGAGAATCACTTAAGCCCAAGAGTTTGAGGTTGCTGTGAGCTATGATGCCATGGGTAACAGCTTTAGATTCTGTCTCAAAAAAAGAAAAAAAACATCAGTAAGTATCAGAGCCACGTTCAGAACCCAGGAAATCTAGCTCCAGGGTTGGTCTGCATTCCTGACCACTGCAGTACATCTTACTGCCTTGGAACCTATAACTGGACTCAAGGGAGGAAAAGAGAAAAGAGCAGGAGAAATGGACAGATCCCCAATAATTCTTTCCAACAGCAATTTTTATTTATATGGAAATGTGCCTCCACAACTCTGTGGCAGCCTGGGGTCAGGAGGCCCCTTGTTCCTTTACTCTCTTTCCCAGCCCAAGTCAGCAGGTCCTTAGGGCTAAAGAACAGGGCCAAGTTCTCAAGGCCTCACAGACAGACTCCATGGTTTAGGGCTTGGAGCTGGTATGAAAGATGAATCAGGTTCCATCCTGGACTGTTTTATGGTTGGAGGGCCTGGCTCCTGGCATCAGGACCTCAGCTCCCTCTCCTAGTAGGAGCTCATGTCACCCACAGGCCAGCTGTGGCTAGGTTCTGGTGGACACGACATTGGGAGAAACAAGCGGCTAGGAGAGGCTAATTTTCTGGTGCTGGGTCTAGTTTATCTTCCTGAGTGGCAGAAGCGGGAACAGGAGCCTCATCCTCTCCATTGAGAGATTTCTGTTGCTCATTGCTACTGGGTGAGGAGGTCCTGCTGCCCTGGGATCCCCAGCGGGTCAGACGCTTTAGGGAGGAATCACGGCGGGCAAGCAGAGGGGGCTGGAAGCCTGTGAAGGAGCTGCTAGTGACCGGACGCTTATCTGGCAGAGAGAATAAAAGACAGTTAGGAGGAAGGTGCATGTGAAGAGGAGTGGTAAACCTGCCTCAGGAGGGAAAGGAGAACTTGACTTACAGTCCTACTTTTGCTGGCTTTGGGGATCTGGAAGGATCTCTTTCTCCCTTCCAACTCCAGGATAAGCTCCAGAGTCTACCCTTTCTCACCTCCAGGCTCAATTGGATGCATGAGCCGATTCATTTGAACATTCCAGTGTTTCACATTGGTGCTGGCCTGGCGCAACTTCCGCTGGGCAGCCTGTGGGAAAAGGGCCAGTGGGAGTGGGTCAAAACCACCATCCATGGCAGAGGGGCTTGTTTTTTTCAGAATTTGCAGGCCTCTTAAAATCTGAACAATGCTACTGATCCTATCCTCATAAAAATCTATGCATGTTCATAAAGATTTATATACATGAACAGAGTTGACCTCCAATTTTAGGGAACTTGTGGACCCCCAAAGGGTAAAACATATCATAGTAATAGTTTGCATTTATTGAGCAGCTAAGATGTGTTAAGCACCTTTATTATCTCCTTTAAATTATAGCAGAAATTAACATCAAACAAGGTCAAAAGAGGTTAAGTGACTTGTCCAGGGACATAGAGTTCTAAACCACCAGACTACGTCACCTCTCCAAAGTCTAACGTAAGAGCCTCTGTTTCAACATTCACACAGCGATTAGCTCTGGGGTGAGTATAGATGGGAGAATTGTGAAGGAACGTTCCCTTTCTATGTTACATATTTCTGTGTTTGAATTTTTTAGAATGATACAAAACAAAATAAAATTACCAATATTAATAAAAATAAAACATCAAAAACTAAAATAGGCCAGGCATGGTGGCTCATGTCTGTAATTCTAGCACTCTGAGAGGCCAAAGCGGGTGGATTGCTTGAGCTCACAAGTTCAAGATCAGCTGAAAAGAGTGAGATCCTGTCATTGTGGCAGGTACCTGTAGTCTCAGCTACTTGGGAGACTGAGCCAAGATGTTCATTTGAGCCTAAGAGTTTGAGGTTGCTGTGAGCTATGATGCTACAGCACTCTACCCAGGGTGACGAAGTGAGACTCTATCTCAAAAATAAAAAAACTGGGCTCGGCGCCTGTGGCTCAGTCGGCTAAGGCGCCAGCCACGTACACCTAAGGTGGCGGGTTCGAATCCCCAGCCCGGGCCCGCCAAACAACAATGATGGCTACAACCAAAAAATGGCCGGGCGTTGTGGTGGGCGCCTGTGGTCCCAGCTACTTGGGAGGC
>CAUYQV010151273.1:0-10168 GCA_963574575.1 Galagoides demidoff | reverse complement strand
CTCAATCAGCTAAGGCACCAGCCACGTACACCTAAGGTGGCGGGTTCGAATCCCCAGCCCGGGCCTGCCAAACAACAATGATGGCTGCAACCAAAAAATGGCCGGGCGTTGTGGCGGGCGCTTATAGTCCCAGCTACTTGGGAGGCAGGGGCAGGAGACTCGCTTGAGCCCAGGAGTTGGAGGTTGCTATGAGCTGTGATGCCATGGCACTCTACCCAGGGGGATAGCTTGAGGCTCCGTCTCAAAAAAAAAAAAAAAAAAAAAACTTATTGTAAAGCTATAATAAGTAAAACAGTATGAGAGCACATGAATTGAATGGAACAGAAAGTTTGAATTTTATAAATTTATTATATGAAAAAGCAGCATCTTGGGCAGGACACAGTTGGTTACCAATCTGGAAAAAGATACAATATGAATGTATAATTCACATTGTCACTAGGATATAATTTCAATGGATCAGAAATTAAAATATAAAACCATGATATTCTGAAATTCCAAGAAGCAAATGTGGAGTACATATATTTTTCATCTCAAATGGGGGAAAGGCCTTTCTAATGTAACACAAAACCCAAATGCATAAAAGATTTATAAATCTGACCAAATAAAATTAAAAATTTCAGCATAGCAAAACCATAATTTGCAAAAGTAAAAGTCTTTCCACTGTGCTGATTCCACCCTCTGCCTCATAAATATACAATAAGCTGGGATAAAATATATGCAACTCACGTCATAATAAAGGGCTCTTACACATCAAGATTAAAATAAACAACTCAGTCGCATAATGGACAAAAGATAGGAAATGATTAACAGAAAAGAAAATGTAAATTACCCTTAAGCATAAGAAACATCCTTGGCCTCACTCACAAGAAGAGAAATTACAATTAAAATTATTCTATAGGCTGGGCAGCTGATGTTTCCCAGCACTTTGGGAGGCTGAGGCAGGAAGATCATTTCAGGCCAGGAGTTTAAGACTAGCCCAGACAACGTAGTGAGACCCTACCTCTAAAAATAAGAAAATCAGCCAGGAGTAGTGGCATGCACCAATAGCCCCAGCTACTCAGGAAGCTGAGGAGGGAGGATTGCTTAAGCCCAGGATTTAGAGGCTGCAGTGAGCTATGTTCATGGTACTGCTCGCTAGCCTGGGTAATAGAGAGAAACAGCATCTCTTAAATTTTTTTTTTTACTGTAATACCATTTTTGTTTTAGAAATGGGCTCTCACTATGTTCCCCAGGCTGGTCTTGATATCCTAGGCTCAAACAATCCTCTTGCTGTGGCTCTAGAGTAGCTGGGACGATAGGTATGCACCACAGCAACTAGATTTGCAATACTAAAAAATGGCTTTGCAAAGCCATTTTCACCTATTGCACTAGCAAAACTCCAGAAGCTTCATAACACTGTATGATGAGGTAGAGAAACAGATATAGTTAGGTACTTACGTATATGCAAAATTACATATGTACCAGGGTATTCATTGCAGATTTTATAACAGCAAAACAGAAGAAGAACCTAACTGAACAAGAACAGAAATATGTTACACCCACATCATGGTGTGTTGCTTTATGAACACGTAAATACATGCACCTGTTAAGAAGAATGAGGACATGAATTATACAGAATGAACTCCCAGATACATCAGGTGAAAAAACATCAAGTTGCAGAATGGTGTACAGTATGTGACACTATAAGGACATATTACTCCCAAATATAATATTGAATATTCCAAGCTGAAAAATTTTGACAAAAGAATTCTCAAGAAGGTCATTCTGACCTAACCTCCCTCATCCTGGTCCCCCTGAAGGAGGTCATAAAACCTAGGAAGGATTTTCTGACTTTCCCCTGAAACAGGCTGTGAACAGAAAAGAACCCAAACTCTGTCAAATAACTTAAAGAGGTTTATTCTGAACCAAATATGTGTGACCCTGGCCAGGAGAGCCATGCTCAAGAAGCCTTTAGCTAAGTGGCCTTGCCGCAGTTAGGTTACAGTTTTGTTTTATACATTTCAAGAAGACAGGGATTACACGTAAAGTCATAAATCATTACATGAAAGGCACGCCGTGGTTTGGCCTGAAGAGGCAGGACATTGCAAGGGGTGTTACAGGTTATAGGTGGGTTTAAAGAGTCTTTGATTTGTCATGTGTTAAATGAAGCTTTGTCTAAAGACTTGGAATGTTTTAAGTTAAAATAAAGAAGTCTGTTAATTAGAGACAAGCCACTAACATAGACTCAAGTGACCTGTTAAGTAAACTGCAGACCTGCAGGTGTGGTTTAAGCTTTGTCGTGCATCACCCTGGGCTTTAATATGTCACAAAGTCTATCCCCAAGAAGGGGTGGGGGCATGATGAAGCAGGTCTGACCTCCCTTCTCGTGTCAGCAACTCAGCTTTTAGAGTATTTCTGGGGTTCCCTTGACTAAGAGGGGATCCATTCAGTCATCTGGTATGCAGGCTTGAGATTTTAGCTTAGTTCACAAGGTCATAAGACTGTCACTTGAGAGGTCTCTTCCCTCTAACTGGAAGAAAGGAACATCTTTATTTCCAAAGACTGAGATGCCAAAAAGAACTGAACAGACTTAGCTAAGTTTCCTCCAGTTTATTACCATTAGATTATTCCCTTTTGCTCTATTCTGTTTCCCCATGACTATCTAGTCTTCATCAAATCTACTACAAGAAACACTCAGGTTTACCTGGTCATTCAAGTCTTCATTTCCTTTTGAATGAAGGTTTCCATGGTGTGTAGAATTGATAAATATATATGCTTTTTCTCTTGTTAATCTAGCTTTTGCTATATAGGGCCTCAGCCACCAACCTAAGATGGGTAGAAGGAAACATATTTTTCCACCCTCCCATTACCATTTCTATTTTTGTAAAAGGGGATAAAGAATATATGAATATTGTCATTTGTTAAATGAAGTTTTGTCTAAAGACTTGGAATGTTTTAAGTTAAGATAAGGAAGTCTGTTAATTAGAGACAAGCCACGAACATAGACCCAAGTGATCTGTTAAGTAAATTGAGGACCTGCAGGTGGGTTAAAGCCTTGTCGTGCATCACCTTAGGCCTTTAATATGTAACAAAGGATATCTCCAAGAAGGGATGGGAGATATGGTTCTATAGGTGTAAAATCCTTTGAAAGGATACACAAAAACCTGGCCACACTGGTTTCTGGGGGAAAGGAATTAAGTACATGCAGGTAAAGGTGTCATGCTGGTGTATCCTTTGTATCTTCTGAATTTGAACTCCATAAATATAGGTCTTATTCCTAATAGTAGTAGTTATACTAGTTTAAAAGATCATAATTTGTCCCCACATTGGGGAGACAAAATATACATATACTGCTTCACTAAAAAACGGAAAAATGGTAAGTGTCCTAAGAGAGGCGGCAACAAGATTGTGTTCTGGACTTGGCTAGCAAGTCAGGGCTGGTGGAAACTTCGGCAGGCAGAAGTGTGAGCTGGTATTATTTTAAATCTACTCCGAGGGAACGGAAATGAGTGTTCCCATCTCCAAGTTATGCCATGTTCTGTAGCGATTTAGCCTCCAACAAGTTTTTTGGTTAGAAGAAGGTGCCAGAAAATTAAAAACATTCCATGAGGGCGCTGATAGCGTCTGGTGAAAAAGCTCAGGGTCCAATGTCACTAGTTAGAGGTTTTTAAGCGCTCATCACCCTCCTTGGTGACCTGTTCCAGTGTTCAAGTAGCTGTGCTTAACATCATCAGTGTGCCAGTGGGAGACAGAAAATGTATGTTATTTTTAGCAAATTCTAGTACAACTGGTAGATGCTCTTTGGACTCTGCTGGCAGATTTGCTTCTTAGCTCCTGGGAAGCTAAATTTATTTAAATTGCCATCCTTGTCTGTCACCTCAAGTGGTGAAATGGACTTTTTAGATTTCTCAAACTGTGATGCCGTGGGTGAATAATATCCCAAGGTGGCTTCCAACTAAGGCTGGATTGAAATTTGAGGTTTTTTTTTTTTTTTTTTAAAGCTAAATAAGGACACAAAGTTTCAGCTCAGTAATTAACTGGTAAAGCACATAGAACCCATCCTCCTTTATTTTCTAAAATAGAAGAAAGGTCTCAGGTAACTTGCTAAGTCATTAGCCCTACATACTCAACTAGAGAAAAGTCTTAAAGAGAGATTAACATACCATTACTATATTTCACTGTTTTATTGCCTGAGTCACTAAAAAGCCTCTAGTTTATTTATTTATTTATTTATTTATTTATTTATTTATTTAAGACAGAGCCTCAAGCTGTCACTCTGGGTAGAGTGCTGTGGCATCACAGCTCACAGCAACCTTCAACTCCTGGGCTCAAGAGAGTCTCCTGCCTCTGCCTCCCAAGTAGCTGGGACTACAGGCATGCGCCACAACGCCCGGCTATTTTTTGGTTGCAGCCATCATTGTTGTTTGGCAGCCAGGCTGGATTCGAACCTGCCAGCTCAGGTGTATGTCACTGGCACCTTAGCTGCTTGAGCCACAGGTGCCGAGCCCTCTAGTTTATTTTTTTTGTTAACTGCATGCAGTTCTGTTACAAAAAGCCTCTGTTAAAATCTCTCATTATTGTTTGTTTAAATGTAATATCTCTCATACATTCCTCTGTTTTTTTGCTCCTCCACCCTAGGGGCAATTGCTATCTTGAATCCTATGTTTATCATTTCCAGTTTGTGGCTTGTCATTTCTTTTTATGAACAGAAGTTCTTGACTTTAATGTAGTCACATGTATTAATAGTTTACTTTATAGTGACTTCCTGTATTATGCATTAAAAAATTCCTACAACTTAGAAGTCAGAAAGATAGTATATTTCATATTTTCTTCTAAAAGTTTTAAATGTTTCCTTTTTACATTTCCTTAACCCACGTGGAATTGCTTTTGTGTATGTGTGGATGGGCTGGGGAAGGGGTCCAATTTCAATTTCTTGCATTGATGCATTTACTACTAATAATTGTTTCTGGACAATTTTCTGAGCAGTCACACTGTTCTGAAATGCCACCTCTATTATATATCACAGCTCCATAAATTGAGTCTTTTGATCTGTATTATCGGTTGATCTGTCAATCCTTACTTCAGTACCTCACAATCTTTTTTTTTTCTTTTGAGATGGAGCCTCAAGCTATCCCCCCCTGGGTAGAGTGCCATGGCATCACAGCTCATAGCAACCTCCAACTGCTGGGCTCAAGCGAGTCTCCTGCCTCTGCCTCCCAAGTAGCTGGGAACACAGGCACCCACCACAGTGCCTGGCCATTTTTTGGTTGCAGCCATCATTGTTGTTTAGCGGGTCCGGGCTGGGGATTCGAACCCGCCACCTTAGTTGTACGTGGCTGGCGCCTTAGCCGATTGAGCCACAGGCGCCAAGCCAGTACCTCACAATCTTAATTATCATTATAAACTTTATAATAAACCGAAGATCTGACGACGTTCCTCCCCTTGCCCTCACCATATCATTCTTTTATTGAAGCATCTCAGCTTTTCTTTTTCTTTATTCTTTCTAGAATTAGCTTGTGAAGAACCACAAAAACAAGGTTGGCATTTTCACTGGAATTGCATTGAATCTACAGATCAGCACAGGTACAGGGACACTTGAGATCCTTAGAACAAACAGTGAGTCTATCCATAAACCTAAGTATCTCTACTTATTTAAGTCTTTATTAATGTTTTTCACTGTAGTTTTATAATTTTATGTACATTTTTTGGGTAAAATTTATGCCTCAACACTTTATAGTTTTGCAAATTCTGTTCTAAAAAATAAATTTTCTGGACTATATCTGATGTACAGAAATGTATTTGGCTTTTCATATTGATCTTACAGTCAGCTGTATCTCATTTTACAGATATAATTTTTTAAACTTTTTCATAGACAACTATATTAGGGAATAGTGGTAATCTTATTTATTCCTTTACAAACCTTGTGCTTTTATTTACGTTCTTATTATTGTACTTACTAGATATTCCAGTGCACTATTGATAGGAGCAGCAACAGAAGGCATTTTTTGTCTTGTTCTTGATTTTAAAGAAAATGCTTTTAAAGTTTTGTTGTTGAAGGCCAATGTGGTGGCTCACACCTGTAATCCTAGCGCACTGGGAGGCTAAGGCAGGTAAATTACTTGATCTCAGAGGTTTGAGACCAGTCTAAGAAAGAGCAAGATCCTGTGTCTACTAAAATAGAAAAACTAGCCAGGTTGTATGGCAGGTTTTGAGTTCAAGAGATTGAAGTTGTTGTGAACTATGATGACACCAAGGCACTCCACCCAGGGCAACAGAATCAGACTCTGTCTCAAAAACAAAACAAAACAAAAACAAAAACAGAAAAACCCCAGCAACTCTAGAAAAATAGGGTGGCTGAGGCACATGGATTGCCTGAGGAGACCAGCACCAGCAAAAGTGAGACCCTGTCTCTAAAAATAGCCAGACATTGTGGGAAATACCTGCAGTCCCAGCTACTTGGAAGGCTGAGACAAGAGGATCACTTGAGCCCAAGAGTTTGAGGTTGCTGTGAGCTATGACACAACAGTACTCTAATTAGGGCAATAAAATGAGACTTTGTCTCAAACAAGAAAACCCTTTTGTTATTGAAACTGCAACAGGGTTTCAGGCCTAGGTCCAGTTGTGCATTGAACAAAGATCCAATCATTGAGACAATGAAGACTGCCAAGGAAGAAAAGAATTTTTTAATATGACAGGCATCTTGTTGGGAGAATGGAAGAAGGCATCTCAGATCCATTTCTCCAACAAATAAGCATCATGGGTGGAGGTGCCCTGTCACTTGGGACCTAGTGAGGAGCAGGGTAAGTACTGGTAGCGGGAAGTCTGTCCTGGGGCCTTCAGAATCTTAACTCCTTTGTCTTGCAGAAGACCTATCATTTGTGGGAAACAAAAGGTCAAATAGTTAATAGTTAAAGGAGAGGATTATAAAACAACATATAGGAGGCAATGAAATTTGTTCATGTAGCCAGTGACAGTTTCCTCATTAAGGATAATATTTACCATAGAATTTCTGAAGATGCCTATCATCAGGTTAGGAAGTTCCAAATCTATTTCTAGTTTGTGTAGAGTTTGTAACATGAATAATGTTGAATTTATCAAATGCTTCTTTTTCTACCTATTCTAATGACAACATGCTTCTCTCCCTTGAATCTATAATGTGATAAATTACATTTAGATTTTTCTAATGCTAAATCAAATCACCCATGCGCTCCTGAATAAACCCAGGCTGGAAACAGACTTTTATTTTTTTGCACATTGAAATCATGTTTTTTTTCCCTCAATTATTTCTTTTATTTTACTTCATTTTCCAGTTTCTTAAAGTGGAAATTTAGATCATTGATTTGAGACCTTTTTAAATATAATCATTTAATGCTATAAATTTGTTCCTCTAAGCCCTGCTTTTGTTGCATTCTGCAAGTTTTGATATATTATCATTTTCACTTAGTTCAATTTCTTTTCTTTTCTTTTTTTTTTTTTTTCAGATGCTTACCACATTTTAAAATTTGGTTTCACATGCATACAGTGTTCGCTATGTGCCATGTACTGTTCTAAGCTCTTTAAAAATAGAATTTCAATTATTTGCAGGCAATGCTTTAGGCATTCATTAGATAGGACAACGAGACTTTCTGCAATATTAAGATCTTTTTTAAAATTAAAGCTGTTTATCATGATCTATGGTGTATGTTCTCTTTTTTTTAATTAAATGATAGCTGTGTACATTAATGCAATCATGGGGCACAGTGTGGTGTTTTCATATACAATTTGAAATATTTTCAACAAACTGGTTAACATAGCCTCTATGTCATTTTCTTAGTTATTGTGTTAAGATGTTTATATTCTACTTTTAGAAAGATTCACTTGTACCCTTGTAAGATAAACCATAGAGGTGATCCCTCCAATCACCTTCCCTCCACCTATCCACCCCCCTCCCCCATATTCTTAGGCTATAATTAGGTTATAGCTTTCATATGAAAGCTGTAACTTAGTTTCATAATAGGGCTGTGTACATTGGATACTTTTTCTTCCATTCTTGTGATACTTTGCTAAGAAGAACATTTTCCAGCTCCATCCATGTAAACATGAAGGACGTAAAGTCTCCATCTTTCTTTATGGCTGCACAGTATTCCATAGTGTACATATACCACAGTTTATTGATTCATTCGTGGATTCTTTTTTTTTTTTTTTAGTTTAGAATTCACCTGTTAAACCATGTGGTCCTGGCATTTTATTCTTTAGAATATTTTAAACTTTTGTTTCAATTTCTCTATCACATGATGTATAGGCTTTCTATTGCTTCCTTAGGAATTTCTGGTGAGTTATATTTTTCTAGGAATTTGTTTCCAGTTCATCCAGTTCATACCAGTTCATTTCCAAACTTACTGGCATGAAATGTTCATAGTATCATTTTCTATCTTTAACCCCTTCTGGTCTAGAGTTTATGCCTCTTCTTACATCCCTAATGTTGTGCCTTTTCTCTTTTTTCCTTGGTTCATCTTGCCATGGTTTCATCTCTTTTAATGTTCTTTTCAAAGAGCCAATTGCACTTTGTTAAGCCTTAATGTTATATCTTTTCTCCCTGTTTTATTGATGTTTACTCTTTATTATAACCTCCTATTTTTTAATTTCTTTTTCTTTTTTTCTGTTTGTTTTTATTAAATCATGACTGTGTACATTGATGCATTCATGGGGTTCACTGTACTGATTGGATATACAATGTGAAATGCTTACCTTGAACTAAGTAACATATCCATCACAATTTTACCCTTTTCTTAATAGTTTTGAAATGTACCATTCCATCATGCACATCAGGTGAGGTCGTCCCAAATACCCTCCCTCCTCTCACTCTTCCCTCCCCTCCCCTTTCTTTCCTCTTCCCTTCTACTTTCTGGACTATAGTTATGTTTTGCCATTCATATGAATGTGTAAGTGATTATATATCGATTTCACAGGAGTATTGAGTACATTGGATACTTTTTTTCCCATTCTTGAAATACTTTACTAAGAAGAATATGTTCCAGCTCCATCCAGGTAAACATAAAAGCTGTGAAGTCTCCATCTTTTATGGCTGCATGGTATTCCATGATGTACATATACCATTCATGGGTCAATGGGCACTTGGGCTGTTTCCACGTCTTGGCTATTATGAATTGGGCTGCAATAAAGATTCTGGTGCAAATGTCTTTGTTGTAAAATAATTTTTGATCATCTGGACATATATGTAGTAGAGGAATTGTAGGATCGAATGGTAGGTCTACTTTTAGTTCCTTGAGTGTTCTCCAAACTTCTTTCCAAAAAGGTTGCATTAGCTTACATTCCCACTAGCAGTGTACAAGTGTTCCCTTCTCTCCACATCCACACTAACATCTATAGTTTTATCATTTTGTGATGTGGGCTAATCTTACTGGAGTTAGATGATATCTCAAAGTGGTTTTGATTTGCATTTCTCTGATGATTAAGGATGATGAGTATTTTTTCATGTGTTTGTAGGCCATGTGCCTGTCTTCATCAGAGAAGTTTCTGTTCGGGTCTCTTGCCCACATAGAATTGGGGTTATTTGTTCTTTTCTTATTGATTAGTTTGAGTTCTCTATAGGTCGGAGTAAGCAGACCTTTGTCAGAAGCATAACCTACAAAAATCTTCTCTCATTCTGAGGGTTGTCTGTTTGCTTTACTTACTGTGCTCTTGGCTGTGCAAAAGCTTTTCAGTTTGATCAAATCCCAGTAATATATTTTTGGTGTTGCTTCAATTGCCCATGTGTGTGTGTGTGGGATCCTCCTCATAAAATATTCTCCCAGGCCAATTTCTTCAAGTGTTTTCCCTGCACTCTCTTCTAGTATTTTTATAGTTCCATGTCTTAAGTTTAAATCTTTTATCCACTGAGAATCCATTTTTGTTAATGGTGAAAGGTGGGGGTCCAGTTTCAGTCTTCTACAGGTCGCCAGCCAGTTCACCCAGCACCATCTGTTAAATAGGGAGTCTTTCCTCCATTGAATATTTTTGATAGGCTTGTTGAAGATCTTTTTTTTTTTTTTTTGAGATAGAGCCTCAAGCTGTCCCCCTGGGTAGAGTGCTGTGGCATCATAGCTCACAGCAACCTCCAACTCCTGGGCTCAAGCGAGTCTCCTGCCTCAGCCTCCCAAGTAGCTGGGAAAACAGGTGCCCGCCACAACGCCCAGCTATTTTTTGGTTG